>WNNJ02000365.1:0-73336 GCA_012934845.2 Pomphorhynchus laevis | reverse complement strand
TTGTAATTATAATTAAATTTAATTAAAGTTAAAAAATTACAAACAAATATAAAATATATAATTATTAAAATAATTTAAAAAAAATTAAAAAATTATTTATCATTAAAAAATAATAAAATAGGAATAGATAATCAAGAATGACAGCAATGAATAAATGGTATCAGGAAAATGTTTTTATAGATGCACTGAGATGCTGAAAAGGTTGAGTTTTTAGTTTAAAAATTAGTGTAATTTGGAAATATTTGCATTAAAAAGCAACGAAATAAGTTTTCGAGTGATTGCATCATTACTATATATTAATTTTAGACTAAATTGAGTGTTTGAAATTTGTAGATTTAAAATTTCATCAGCGCCGACTTTATAGATGACAGATTTCATTCAAAGAAATTTGGAAATCAGGTCTCGAGACATAGACTTTATGCAAAACACTAATATATTAAACAAAGATGAAGTAAAGGAAACAATTAGAAACTACAATCGACTTCTGTACACGCTTGTTAAAAGGAAGAAATCCCAGGCAGACTTCCTTAGGTTAATTCGTTATGAATTGTGTATGATCGCTAAATTAGAGGGTAAACAGCCAGAAATGGATAAAAAAAATTCTAAAATATGTGATCGTATAATTGAGCGAATTAAATCCCGTGTTAACCATATTTTTCAACGCGCAACTTTGGGCGGGTATTTTAAGCAGGACGTACGTATGTGGTTGACCTATGTTGAATTTTGCAAACGCGAGATGTCACCTCAACTGGTTAGTTCTGTTTTTGTTCAGATGCTAAAACTCTGTGCATGCAGGAATGTGTCTGTTTGGATGAAGGCCTTAGATTGGGAAGAATATGAACGTTTACCGTCTGATAGAGAGCATCTTGCTAACCTTTATCAACAAGCACTTCAGTTTAACCCTCAGCACAAAGGATTACTCCTCCGATATCTTAATTTCACTTTAGCAAATCCAGAGCATGATGAATTATCTCTTACGATATTCAGGTATGCTGTTGAGGAAGCTGGTATAGATCCCGATGTCTGCCTCTCATCTATTCAAAGCTCATCTGATGAAATGATTCTTAAAATGGCAAACATTTGCAAGAACAAAAATATTAATCATGAAAGCAAATCGCATCTATCAGATGATAAACCAGATAACCATTTATGTAAATTGGATTTACATAGTGAGGTTACAGCAAGCAACACTGATTCTGCAGGAGATCATATCAATTATTTGCATAATATAATTAAGACGAACGGTCAATTAAACAGCTCGGTAAGCCTAAAGGCAAAATCAGAACTACTAAATGAACTAAAGCGCTTAAATGCTTCCAACAGCCTTGGACATGCCGTTTACTCTGATATAGTAGTAAATTTACCAACTAGCATGGATCTGTTCATTCTATTTACGGAATTAGAATCAGACGAGGGTCTGGTACGTAAAGCATTCGACTATGCGTCTAGACAATATGGTGCCACTGATGTTGACATTTGGCTGAAATGGATAGAATTTGAAATGAAGAATCAATTGAGCGATTCATTAAAATTAGATCAGGTGCAAATAGTATACAAGCGGGCGACTAAAGAATTACAACGTGACGAGGATGTCTTAAAATTTAATGAAAATTTTATGATGTTAAAAATTAAATGCTTTAAGTAACTCTTTGTTTGTTAAATTTCTTTTGGAACTCAAATGATATTGTAATACTTTGTTATTTAAATATTTTTAATTTTTCAACTACTCGCAGAAAGCAAATTTTAAATACAAAATGTATAAATTCTAAAGATTACTGGTAGAGTGATTAAAAATGAAATATTATAAAATTGTTTAAGCTTCTCAAAAATGATCCATATAATTAATCAAAGAATGTGTTTAGATAATTTAGGAAATTTACAATGTCCGAATTAAGCGAAATTAACGTTATTCTAAAGATGACGTGAATATACACGATACCAAAAGGTTTTATTCAGCAATCTATAACGTCGAAATAGTTGAGTTGCTAATCTCTCTGTTGAAATGGTTGCCAGACAAATTTATTATCTCGAACCATTTTTTCAGCTACTCTGTAATTGTAAGTTAACGAAGATGCGTGATGTGGAATTTTTTAAAATAAATAATAGGACTCAAGTAAAATTGATAATTAAAGAAATGCGAAAAATTATTGGCAAACTTTCGAGTCTATTGTCCTTATTTTACTTTTAAACCAAGACATGTAACATCTATTATAAGACCTCTCTTAGTTGGAAATTAAAAATATGATATCTGAAACATTTGTACCCCGAAATAAGTTTTTACTGATTAATTTACGAAGAAACGCTTACACATTATAAAGTATAAAATAATCATAACATGACACATTTATGGTTATCCCATTTAAAGTATTAGCAACTTATTTTATTAACAGTCGCTTGTCGTATTTTATAAACTGAGACATATTTTTAATAGGATACTATAAAAATAAAAAACTATAAAACTATCTTTATAAAATGTGTATTCAACTCTAATAATTTTTATTCAATAAGCGAACAAATTTATCCATGTAGCCTCATTATTAATAAAACCAATATTAATGATAAAGAGGGTATATATTTAGATATGAACATTAAATTAACATTAACTAAAACTACTATTAATTTATATCGTAAAGATGACATATTTAAATTTACAAGAAACATATTTTTGCATGAGCATTCATGCATACCATATAATATAAATATAATACATTAAATAATGAAATTTTAAGAATTGCAACAATATGTAATGATATTGGCTTTCTTCAAAATCATTTAAATAATTTAATAGATGCATATTTTTAAACTAGGTTACTTTAACAATAAAATCAAACAAAATGGCTAAAATATATAAATCAAGATAATAATATTAAAAATAAATTTTAAATCATTAGCGGAAAATTTTTATGGATGGGTAATAAATAATATACTTTGTATTGGAATAAGATACTAGATAGTTTTATCAGAGGAAATACATCATTAGCATGTATTTGGCCCCTTGCTATGTTGGGTAGAGGAGTTAGGGGCCGAAACTTGATAGCATAGCAGTTCCTCCTGATGACCTCTAATTCTTATTCTGATACAACGTCTGTTATTTATTAGTCAATTCATAAAAATGAAGTTTATTTTAAATTTCAATAATAATTTCAATAATAATTACCAACATAATAATATTAAAAATAAATTTAAACTCTTAAATGAATTTTTTATGGATGGATAATAAATAATATGTTTTGTATTAGAATAAGGTACATTATATAATCAAATTTCATCAGATAAAATACGTCATTAGCATGCATTTGCCCATTATAATATGTAATGATAAGGAAATAAATATTATGTAATGATATTGACTTTCTTCAAAATCATTTAAATAATTTAATTGATGCAACTAGGTAACTAGGTTTCTACGAAAATAAAATCAAACAGCAAATTTATTTTTTTATCAAAAATAAATTTAAACTTTTAAGCGGAAAAAGTTTATGGATAACAAAAAGTATTACATTACAATAAGTGCATCATTAGCACTTTATGTTGGGTTGAGAAATTAAAGTCGAAATCTGGTAGCATAGCAGCACCTACTGATGACCTCTTATCTTTATTCTAAAACATTGTGTATTAATCGGTTCATACATGTTCTTTTAAGATAAAGAGGTTCTTTTAAGATGCAGTCTAAGTTCAAGTGATTTGATTGTACTATGTTTTATTTTGAATTATGTTTGAATTTTACATATAAGAGATATTGTTACAGATCATTATTAATTAAGCTTGTATGCCCAATCCAGTATGCAAAATTTATTTGATAATCATAAAACAATATATATTTTGATTTACATTATTAATATATCTTCTTAAGATATATTTACCGTTCTGTTTACCGTTATCTTCTATGAACCTTCATTTTGACCAGTAAGTGTTGAATATAATCATCATGCTACATTTGGTTTAATGTTTTTAGTTAATAACGATGTTTACTAAACTCTACTTTCAAAAAATGATCAATTAAATGTATATTTTCTGTCATTTCTTCAAAGTAAATTATAACACCATTTTTAAAAGATAACAAATTTAAAGATATGCTTATATCGCTGAGGGTATCAATATCGAACAATTAATTTACTTCTTAAAAAATGGAGAAACTAAATGCATTAATTTTAAGTAATTTTTAAAAAAATAAAGATTTTCTTATTAAAAAAGGCATCCAGAATAAATAAGGTTCGAATAAGTAAGCAAAAAAGTATAGCTAGATGCCATTATTGTCTCATTCAACACTTCCAGTATTCAGTTAGCCTGCAAATTAGTGGGATCAGGTGCACACCAACTACACCAACGCGCCGCCTTCCCAATTAACCACTTAGTTTTTCACACACATGAAGATACAATCGAAGCGTACTATGGTTGGTTGTCTGGATGTGAGGAGCTTCAGAAATCTTATTTTTTGTTCTAGGGACGTTCTCTTAATAAGGAAGACTAATGCCGAGATTGCACAGGTGCACCAAAGGCGAACCTGATAACTCCCACTTAATGACAGACGTTAGGCCCGATTCGGGACCCATTTAGCTCTCTTCAGAACAATTTTGAACCTACTCAAGTCTGATCCGGCTGTCCATTTAACCTTAATGGTAAACCCCAGGTCAATCAGGGATTTATGGTAAACTCCATGTTTACATGGGGTTAACTTTGAATACGCCCAATTAAATGTAGGAGCTAAGTGTAGGAATTAAGTTAATAGTAAATCTCAGGCTTACCTGGGGTTTGCCGTGAACACGCCAAATTAAATGTAGAAGCTGAGTGCATCAATGAAAAGCGATCGCTAAAATACGTTCATAGATAAAATGTTACTGTAGCAAATGAAATTACATTAGAAGAGATATATTATTAGCATGTATTTGGCCTTCCTGCTAAGTTTGTTGAGAAATAGGGGCTGAAACCTGTGAACGTTACACGGTATATATTATATTTTTCAAATTATTCATTAAAGCTATTATATTCCGATAATTATATATTTTATTAATATATAAATCATTTGTTTAATGATAATTATATGTTGTTTAAATAAATAGAAAGAGCTTATATATATTAATTATTTAAATTTTAATTAATTTTGTTTAATTCTAGAATGGAAATAGAAGTAGAGATAGATTCTAAGATACTGAAGTTAAATCTTTCAGAACCTATTCCTATCATTAATGTTAACAAGCATAAATGGAAGCGTAGACATCGTACTCTGATTGGTAAGCCGAGAAAAAAACACTCAGTAAGCGCTGGTTTACCTAAATCAAATTTACAAATAGACAAGGAATTAGTTGACGAGCTTAACAAGAGATTAATGCCGGATAATTATCAAGATATAATCCATGGCGAGCGTGTTGAATACGATCTTGAAGAAGAAGATTTTACATGGCTTGATTTGTACGGTAGGAGTATGGGCCTTGACGAATCAAGTTTTGAGGGAATTATTGATCAATTGGAGAAATGTGCGATTTTTTTAAATAGCGAAGGTGCTGGTGAAGAACTTGTCGATGAAGAGGCTGTATGTGCAGTTTGTTTAGATGACGACTGCAACAATTCTAACGCCATCCTTTTCTGTGATCGATGCAATATTCCAGTACATCAAGATTGTTATGGTGTCCCATTTATACCAACGGGAGAGTGGATATGTCAAAAATGCATGTACAGTCCAAGCTGTGAACAAATGTGTCAGCTCTGCTTTTCTTCTAAAGGGGCTCTTAAGCAAACTGTTGACGGGCAATGGGTTCACATCCTTTGTATTCTCTGGATTCCAGAGCTTTATTTCCTTAATACTGTGTACTTGGAACCTGCTAGCAGCATTAAGGAACTATCGATTGACCGACAACGATTACACTGTTCACTTTGCTCAAAGAATGAGGGCGCTTGCGTACAATGTAGTGGATATCACTGTTTTTCCGCTTTTCACGTGACATGCGCTCAATCAAACGGGTTTTTAATGAGACTTAAGCCTGACGGTACATCTGAAATATTCTGTGCTGCCCATATACCTGAAAATGTGCTCTCTGATTCTTGTGCGAGCAATGTAGATTTCGTTGAACAAAGGAAACGAAAGTATAAGAGTCTGATGGAGAAAATGTCGTGCGGATGTAAGCAATCCCGACTCGATCCCATCGTTATCACAACGGATCAGCAGAAAATAATGAAGATCTTTGAGCACCAGCTAATAGATCCCTTAAGGTCTTTTAAGCGTATTTACAACTATTGGAAGCTGAAACGATTTTTTAGGAATGGTGTTCCATTGATTAGAAGCTTACAATGCCAAGCGAGAACAGGCGGTATTAGTAAAGACGTAATTTATAAAAATATTATAACACGATCAGCTATTAAATTACGCCAATTTATGGAAATTGCAAGGCAACTTTGTGAGCTGGCATTAAAGCGAGAACGTTTAAAATACGCATATATTTTTGCAAAGCGTAATGAATATCAGCTTAGTCGTCAGTCGGTCGCTAATATGATTAAATACGTCATCGATGAGCTCTTCAAACTAGATAGCAAACAAGTATTTCATTTTCCTGTCACTGAAGATATAGCACCGCAATACAGCACTATAGTTAAGAAACCGATGTGCTTAACGAGCATGGAATCAAATAATTACTACAGTATTGAACAATTACATAAACATTTTAATCTGATGTGTTCAAACTGTTTTCTCTACAATAGCAAAACATCTGAAATTTACACTTACGCATTCCACTTCAAGAATGAAGGTCAAAATTTAATCGATAGATGTAAAAAATCACTTATTTTATCAACTGTGCAGTATGCTATGCCTGTATGTGACCCTTATATTCAAAGTCATTCGTACAGAATTAATTCGGCGGGGCCTTTATCATTCCACAGCGTAGGTAATATCGATGAACAGACCACTGTCGTGCGGAGACGACGAAAACGAAGGAAATGGAGAAGAGAATACTACGAAAAGAAAAAGAAACAGAAACGGCGTATCATCAAAGCGACTGATGAAATAGAACAGAATACAGTTAAGATGTAAAATTTTATTTTCTGTTATTAATAAATTTTTTGTTAATTAGCTAATTTCATAATTTGCTTTACTTTAAATATTCATTTCTTTGCTTAAATCCTTAATATGAATTAACTTAGCTTATATAATATTATATTTAATTACATATTATATATAATATCAAAACAAAACGATAGATACAAAACGATAGATACAGTGTTTTCTGTGAATTTAAAATTACCCAAAATTAAGCATTTGAATTTAATAAAATTTCTGATGGTGTTAACTTTATAAGTTTTATTAATAAACGAAACTGCAAAATAAATTTAACTAATTTACATTTATTTCATTTAAAATGAAACGTAAATTTATGAAAAATGATTTAAGTTGTTTATAATATCAAATTTATAATATCATTATCCTGCTCCAAAAATCCAATAAAGATTTTTTAAATAATCGATAATGATCAATTATTGATAAAGAATTATTGGAGCTGGATCAAAGAAAAGAGGAAATTTTTTTATTGATATTTTGCTAACTACTTCTGTTAGCATCATGAAGACTTACATCTTACTATCGAATTAATTGAATTAATTGTCTTATTGGTTAAGTTTTGTTTATCAGTTTTAGTATCAGTTTTGTCTTATGATATAATCACAATTGGGTTGAGGAATAAAGGCCAAACCTGATAACATTGTAGTTCTTTCTGATAACCTTAACCCTTTATTCTGATACATTGTCTGTTATTTATTAGTCAATTCATAATAATTGACTTTTATTTTAAATTTCAATTTTAAATTTTTAATAGTTGATAATGATCAATTATTGCTAAAGAATTATTGGAGCTGGATCAAAGAAAAGAGGAAATTATTTTGATATTTCGCTAACTACTTCTGTTAGCATCATGAAGACTTACATTTTACTATTGAATTAATTGTCTTATCGCTTAAAAATAACGGTGAAGATACCCTTTATATCTTTAATACCTTTAATTACAATATAATTTGCCAATATAAATTAATAAATTCGTATGAACTCTTAAGAAATTCAAACTCTAATATGAAATATTTTTATGGATAAATACTTAACTGAGATATCCAAATTTAATACCCAAATTTGCTCTTGGGTCAATTCCTCCGGACGATGAGAATACCAACGGTTCAAATCTTGCATGTTCTCCCAATGACACCCTCTCATTGTATTTAGCAATTTTTCGTTGCTCGTGATATACAAAGGTCAATAATGCGGGACGAGTTGCGTATGATTGAGTATTATTATTGAAGATACATACGTCGAAAAACGTTCGCTTAAATCTGCTACCGCATAACCACTGACATACTACATCTAGGCTAGCTTCCGGATCTCTGGAAGTTGTGGCTTGTCCGAACAGCACATTATCCTCCACTTTCTTCAAGTGTAATTCAATTTCAACTCAGTGGCAGATTGATGATAATGCATCGCCCACAATGTCTCGTATCGTATTATGCCGAATCGTCGGTAGACCACCACTTTGGCGTGATAATGAATGTGTAAATATTATCCCATCTGCTCACAGATACACGTTGAATTGTGTAAATTACTAAGTGTCAAACCATATCGAGTACATGTCGCGTCTGAGAATTCGTCAGAGGTAAAATGATTACATGATATATTATATGTTACATGTTAATATATTACATGATATATTATCCATTAGTCTATACAAATTCTGTATAAAAAATTATTAACTGAGTTAAATAAAGATTTAGCCAAGATAATCGATTGAGATCTGTGAAGTTTTACTTTGATTTCCCGTGATGCAACTTGTAAATAGTATTTGACTCATTGTGTTGTCTATATAATAATAAAATTATTAAGTAAAAAAATAGTAGGCAAATCTGAATTATAAAAAATATTAAGGTTAAGATAGTAAATAATATACTGTGTTAGAATAGCACTACACTAAATAGTCAAATTAAATAATTTAAATACTAATTAAATATTTAATTAAATTGTGAAGTTAGTTAATTAAATTGTGACATATTTAATAATTTAATTAAATTATTGTCATAATATGTGATGTTGTTGTATCCTATAGAATTATTTAACTAATTTAATTAAAGTATTAATTACACTAAGATATAACAAAATATATAATGTATAATATATGCTAAAATATATAAATCATAAAAATATTATTAAAAATTAATTTAAACTCATAAGTGGAAAATTTTAAAAATCTAACTGGGAAACATAGTGAGCCATACATTTCCAATTCCTGTAAGTATCCAAATCTAACAATTTATCCATAAAAGCTTGCTTATAAAAATTCTTTCTAAAATTAATATATTTTCATTTTAAATTTATTTATTGCACCTACATGATCTGAGCTAAATGATTGCACAAAATGATTTTACATAAATTCAGTTAAATGATCTTAGTTAAATGACATTATAATTTTAATATTCTGCAAAAAAAATATTTCATTTCTGATTAATTAATGAATTATTATTTATAAATTTATAATTAAGTAATTATTGATTACAAATCATTATTTTATATTTATGAATTAATTAAATAATGCTATATATACATATAACATTATATGCATATATATTATCCGGCACTGATTAGTCAAAACGATGAAGTTATCGTTTTGTCGATTCTTCCGTGGCTGCCAAACTGATTATAAACTACTTCCCACGGAATCCTCTCATCTCTCATAAAGCACATATAACATTATATGTATAATATATTACAATAAAATAATAATTTTATGTAATAATTAATATACAATATAAAGTTCTGATTATAAAAGTTCTGATTATGGCGCTCTATCTCCCCTATGTGTCTTCTCCACTAGACTCTTTCGCCATCACACACGGTTTCCGCCTCGGCTTCCTCAACACTAGATATATTCTCAATAAATCCGATATTACCCTCAACCTATTTACCATGCAATCCATCGATTTCTTCTGCCTCACCGAATCCTGGCACTCAGATTCCGACGACCTTTTCATTCGCCGTCTGCTCTCTGCCAGTTGCTCCCTAGTCGAATCCGCCCGCCCCCTCAGCTCATACCCTTCTAAATTCTCAAATGATGGCGACATCGTCGCATTTACGCGTCACACCGCGTCTCTTCGCAAAATCAATCCCCCTTTCAGTCCTTGCTCTTTTGAATTGCTCACTTGTCGTTCTTCTAATCCGATCAATCTATCTTCTTTCATCGCTTCTTTTCCCTAAAATCGATTACTGCCTTAGCCTTTTCGCCAATTCTCCAAAATTCATAATCCTACCCCTACAACGCATCATCAACTCCGCCGTTCGAGTGCTCTTTCGTCTCCGTCGAAGCGACGGAGACGAAGATCTATCCGACCGTTCCTCATATCTATCCGACCGTTCCTCATATCTATCCGAATGTTCCTTTCGCGTCTGTTCTAATTCATCATCCTCCACTCCCATCCCTATTTTTTGCGGGGTCCCACAAGGTTCAGTCCTAGGTCCCCTGCTTTTCTCTCTTCTGCTTGGCGATCTCTCTCCGTTTATCAAACCTTACTCCTTTAACGTCATGCAATACGCCGATGACATCCTCATCTATGCTCATGCACCCGCACATCGCATACACGACATCGGCATTTCTGCCTCCAACTGTCTCTATTCTATCTACAAACGTCTCTCCAATCTCTATCTCGTTATAAACCCCGATAAGTCCAAAATAATGTGGATCCTCCCCCGTAAACCAAACATATCTCCCCACTGTATATTTTGCCTCATCGATCATCCCCATAGTCCACAATCTCACTTTCTTAGGCTTCCATTTCGATGATCACCTTTCCCTTAAACCCTTCGTCCGTGACAAGGTCCGCTCGTCTAACTTAATTCTCCGTGACATCCGCCGTATCCGCCCCCTTATCGACTTCCGTTCTTGTATGTCTCTTCTTTCATCGCTTCTTTCCCTAAAATCGATTACTGCCTTAGCCTTTTCGCCAATTCTCCAAAATCCATCATCCTACCCCTACAACGAATAATCAACACCGCCGTTCGAGTGCTCTTTCGTCTCCGTCGCTTCGACCACACATCCACATATTTTGCCCAACTCTCCTGGCCCACCATCCACATCCGCATCAAACTCCGCCTTCTTCGTAACTTTTCGTCTCATCGCTGTCGGCTCCCCATCGTTCATCAACCTTCCTTTCTTAGATATATATATTAATATTAAAGAATAAACTGGTGTTAAAGTACGAGCAATATTATTACGTTTCGGCTAAAGCCTTCGTCAGATAATTGTATGTTAATAAGAAACGAAAATTTGATGTTAATAAGAAACGAAATTTGTTTTAGGAAAATATATATATATATATATATATATATATATATATATATATATATATATATATATATATAACTATATAAACGAGCTTGTAGCTCATTTGTTGCTGTTTGTTATAATAATTATCTATAAAAATGATTTAAATGATTTTTATATAAAAATGATTTAATCATTTAAATAGATGGGAATGATTTAATTTATTTACATTAATTTAGACATGAGTTTGATAAATATCATATTTTATTCTTTTAACTTTAAATTTGTACTCAAGTACAAATTGAACATTTTAACGGCATGTGATGTTTACATCGCTAAAATTTTAAATGGAATGTTAAGACATTTTGATTAGATAAATACTAAAATTCAATAATTTCAAGAAAATAAATTATTAAACCTTAAAAATTATGATTAAAATAACATACAATTATCTGACGAAGGCTTTAGCCGAAACGTAATAATATTGCTCGTACTTTAACACCAGTTTATTCTTTAATATTAATATATATATATATATATATATATATATATATATATATATATATATATATATATATATATATATATATATATATATATATATATATATATATATATGATAACAGAAGAAAGCCACTCACAACTACAAACAACAAGGTGGTATGTACATATCATCAGGCACTGAAAAATTTACCAAAGGAATTTAAAGAAATTACTAATGACAAGTGTCCCCCTGAACGTAAACCGTTAATTTTCTTCAAATCTGGATATAACCTAAGAAGTTATTTTTCTGTCACAACTAATCATTCCACTGACATTGGTAGTAATGTACCGTGTGGAGATAAACGGTGTAAAACGTGTCAGATAATGAATAACTCAAAAACATTCACAAGCTCCACTACAAAATTAACTTATAGAATCAGGGGTAACAATAACTGTAAGACACAAAATTCGGTTTATTTAGGCACTTGCACAGTCTGTCATGCACAATATGTAGGTGAAAGCGGAAATAAGATGTCAGTTCGGATGAACAACCGTAGAGCGGATATTAAAGCCTGTCGTATAAATGCAGATGGACTGGCATCACACCTCATTAACAATCCAACACATGAAATTTCACTTGCAGTAATTGAGGGAAATATTCCCAACACTGCTAAAAGAAAGCGTAAGGAACTCTATTGGATAGCACAATTAATGACTGATAGATCGCTAAACAGTGAAGTGACAGGTGCACTGAAATTGGTGAAGAACAACATTTAAGATGCTATCATATATTTATGCTGTTATATTTATATTTTTACAATTGTAGATATTATTTTCCTGAAGAAGGCCACTAGTTGGTCGAAAGCTTGAATAAAACGATATCTTTGTGTTTCCGGTTTGACTTAAAATCCGAGTATTAATATATACAAGTATCCGTCAAAGGATCCCGGAGCTGATTTGAATAAATAATCTAAACTATATATATATATATCGTATGAGATCATGAAGATCGATTGGAATCGGGACTGGTGATCCTTTGATGGATTCTTATTTATGTAACGAATAGTTGCTAGGTCACACGAGGTGACTTTCGCATTGAAAACCAGCTACAGAATCCTTCCTTCATGATATCCAATTCCATACACCCTGACTACTAACGGCGCCATTGCCACAACCGTTTTCGTTTCGCCCGCTTTTTGCCACATGTTGGTAGCCCCGGGCTCATCAGAAGGCTGACTACCAACTCTTCGCCTTTTGAAATTTGACTTATCCGAGATTCGAGCTGTCGCTCTCCGTACTTGGCTTGCGCTCTTGACTGCTAGGCTACGAATCCAGGATTACCAGATTTCACACAGTATATGAAACCTTCCATCATGATATCCAGAAACTGCATTGTCCGAGATGCTTCTCTGGCATGCTTATTATAGATTTTATCGTATGAGATCATGAAGATCGATTGGAATCGGGACTGGTGATCCTTTGATGGATTCTTATTTATGTAACGAATAGTTGCTAGGTCACACGAGGTGACTTTCGCATTGAAAACCAGCTACAGAATCCTTCCTTCATGATATCCAATTCCATACACCCTGACTACTAACGGCGCCATTGCCACAACCGTTTTCGTTTCGCCCGCTTTTTGCCACATGTTGGTAGCCCCGGGCTCATCAGAAGGCTGACTACCAACTCTTCGCCTTTTGAAATTTGACTTATCCGAGATTCGAGCTGTCGCTCTCCGTACTTGGCTTGCGCTCTTGACTGCTAGGCTACGAATCCAGGATTACCAGATTTCACACAGTATATGAAACCTTCCATCATGATATCCAGAAACTGCATTGTCCGAGATGCTTCTCTGGCATGCTTATTATAGATTTTATCGTATGAGATCATGAAGATCGATTGGAATCGGGACTGGTGATCCTTTGATGGATTCTTATTTATGTAACGAATAGTTGCTAGGTCACACGAGGTGACTTTCGCATTGAAAACCAGCTACAGAATCCTTCCTTCATGATATCCAATTCCATACACCCTTAGGGTGTATATATAAGAGATGCTTCTCTGGCATGCCAGAGATGCTTCTCTGGCATGCTTATTATAGATTTTATCGTATGAGATCATGAAGATCGATTGGAATCGGGACTGGTGATCCTTTGATGGATTCTTATTTATGTAACGAATAGTTGCTAGGTCACACGAGGTGACTTTCGCATTGAAAACCAGATACTGGTAAACAAAAAATAATAATGACGTTTCGCCCGAAGGCTTTTTCAATCTAAAAATAAGACAACAAATGCTTCTAAAGAAGCATTTACGGACGAAACACTATGGCCAATCCGACACATAAACGCCAAGTGGCACCATCACACCCAAAGTGGCTACCGCAAGCGGAAATGCTTCCTTCCCCACTGCTTCGAGTGATAATCTATAGATCTCCCCTGTAAGACTTTTAATACCTTCGGACGATACAGTAACACGCTTGCTTGATGTAATGTGGATGATCAAAAGATGAGAACGTTTGCCGTTCGTCGAACATGTCGTTTGCGACGGCGACGACGAGGAATTGCCATCGGATTAGCCGAGCAAGCAGAAAAAGGGAGAACTTATTACTTATTACTTTGTTATATATAAATTGACATTTAAAAAATAATAAATTATTAAATTAATAATAATTATAAATTAAATTATTAAAAATAATAAATAAAATAATAATAAAAAATATAAATAAATAAATGAAATAAATAAATGTTTATAAATAAATTCTTATTTATAAATAAATGTTATAAATAAATATTATAAATGCTAACGATAGTAATGGGATGAATTGCTACATCTCGATTGTCATAATCACATCATTGTTATTATTCATACAAAACAAAAACAAATTTTACAAAAGGTACTTTTTTCTCACATTATTTTTCAGTAATAAATGGACAGTATAAAGGCATTTGCTGATACCTTCAGTTTCCTGTTTGTTCAATAATTATTAATTATTATTTAATTATTTAAATAATTAAATAATTAATTATTTTCCTAACCGTGTCATCAGTGGCTATTGAAAATACGAAGATATTATCATTTTAATTGAAAATTATTGATATTCCTTTTTCAATCATTTAACTGTTTTTAATTTTGTATATGTTATCTTGCGTCGATGGACCAAAACATAAAATTATCAATTTATGTAACAATAAAAAGAGCGAAAGCTTGAAATATAAATATTAAAATGAGTCCTATTCACTGTCAAATCTTGCAAAATTTCTTTTATAATCTCTTCTTGCACATAATAAGTGGTCACAAATCATAGACACTGGTACTGACCTTGATGTTTCGTTTTTCTATTTTTCGAAGTCATTCGATTGTGTACACCACAACATCTTAATTTCGAAAATGCTAGTCTCTTTGGGTCGTGATTTCATATCGAACCGTTCTCTGCAATATTCTGTAAGTGGAATATTCTCTAACTGGGCTGGATATAATGTAGGAGTTTCACAAGGGTCTGTACTTGGTCCTCTTATGTTCTGTATTATGCCAGCGATCTTCCTAATCTTTTAAATTCAGCTTTGTTACTTTTTCGCGGAAGAATTTAAAATATAGAGAGCAATTCGTTCCTCGTCAGATTCGTATGTCCTCCAATCAGATATTGACATCGTGGACAAGTGGGCACAAGACAATAACTTGGTGATGAATATATCTAGAACATTTAGCATACGCATAAAAGGTTGAAAAACATTAGATTCATGTTTATTCTATTGTCTTGATTGGAAAGCTATAGACAATATCTATCATATTCTTGATTAGACGTTCCTTTGCTGTGCGAGTTGGTGAGTCTTTTTCTGAATAATTTTATCTCACTCAAGTTGTTCCTCAATGCTGTATCCTTAGTTTCACTTTGTTTAATATCTACATCAACGAAATCACTGAATATGTTACATGCCAGTGCCTATTATACGTCGATGACACGAAACTGTGGTGCCCTTTATTTCGTGGTTGTTCTAGCTCTCCCCTACCACAAACAGATTTAAATAAAGTTAGTAGTTGATATTCATCACACGGCTTAGTAATCAATGTTAGTAAATGTCGACATATGAGAATTAATCAATCCTAATTACCTAACCCTTCTTGTCAATTCAGCTCAACAGTTATCGTATCAGTAAATCACTTTACTAATCTAGGTGTTGTTATATCCTCCAATTTAAAATCAAGTCTTCATTCTTCTGCGATTATTGCAGAATGCCGTCGAATTTTAGGATTTCTTCATCGAAACGTTGGACGACTTGAGCCAAAGGCTTTACGCATTGTATATTCGAGTCTCTTAAAATCACATATGCTCTATGCATCTCACGCGGCACACCCTCAACTGAAATCAGAATTTAGTAAATTCGACAACATTTTGAGAAGAGCCACACACTTGGTTCCGGCAACTCGCTTCATTCCTTATCCAGTTATACTAGAGGTATTGGGTATAAGATTTATTGAATGCGATCTGTTGAGTGCAGATCTTACACTAGTGTGGATGTCGCTGCGCGTGCTTAACCATCCGTGTAAGCAGCTGTTCTGTCTTCGTGAATCCTCAATGTTACGTGGACACGAGCTATGTTTGAAGCATCGCTCAAAGCATCGAACAAATTGCACGACAGTGATGGATCGCGTCTGTAAACGATGGAATGGATTATTACTTGGTGTGATCAGCAGCTCTTCTGCTGTAGGAGTCCCACATGGGTCTGTACTTGGTTATCTTATGTTCTGTATTATGCCAGCGATCTTCCTAATCTTTTAAATTCAGCTTTGTTACTTTTTCGCGGAAGAATTTAAAATATAGAGAGCAATTCGTTCCTCGTCATATTCTTATGTCCTCCAATCAGATATTGACATCGTGGAAAAGTGGGCACAAGACAATAAGTTGGTGATGAATATATCTAGAACATTTAGTGTACGCATAAAAGGAGAAAAACATTAGATTCATGTTTATTCTATTGTCTTGATTGGAAAGCTATAGACAATGTCTATCATATTAAGAACTTGGAAATGATGTTATCAAACGACCTCTCTACTAAGCTTAGTACTAATTACGAGTATGATAATGCTTTGGGCATAATGGAGCTTCTTAACCGTACTTTTGAACATATAGATTTGAGATCGCACAGGCTATTAATACACGCGAATTTCGCCTTCAAGCATATTTGCTCAAATAAAGGTCACTCCATTCTTTATTTTTTGCCGCTTTATACGCAAAATGTTTTAATGGACGCCATTGACACTGTATTTGTTGTGTATGACATCCTAGAAATTTAGAATATATGTACACATGCTGATGAATCGTTGGTTCCTGAGATTGGATTCACAAGAATTTTGTGAATGGTTAACCGTTAAGCGGTTGTAACATAGTCTTCTAATTTGATATTACATTTTCAGTAAATCGTTGTGAAAGATACCACCTAAATAAATTAGTTTATTTTCACCTTCCGTAGCACTCCTGATCCTTCCACTTTCCGCCATTCCCGTCATTCACTCAATCCCCTTCCCCGTACACCTTTCCCCCTTTGTCACCTTCCCTCCTTTCACATCTTCCCCTCCTTTCCCGTCTCTAATCCCCTTTCCCATTCCCATACCCTAATCCCCGCATTTGATTTTCCCCCATTCTCTCATTTCACCATTCCATAGTAAAAAAACGTTTCACCATGGAATGGTTTCACCATGGGATGTCCGAAACCTGATAACATGGCAGTTCATCCTTATGACCCATAATCCTTTTCGATAACAATTGTTTATTATTTATAATTATTATTTATTATTTAATGATTCAATTTTGATGTAGCATTTTTTCAATTTTATAGGTCAATTTTAAACTACTAAATTATTAACACAAAAATACATGTAAATAACCGATGCTGTTGTATTGATAAAATAATGATCTCTGTTATTTTCATTCTTCATGTGACCTGCTAATGAGTGCAAATCTAGCAATAAATCTACAATTATAGCAATGTAAGTTTGTGGTTCGTTAATTATATCTGATATCTTTTATAAAAGATTGCCAATGAGGCAATTATTTGAAAGATTGGTCGCTCGTAGAATCTGGAGTCACAGATTCTACGAGCTTCAGTAAATCTGGAGTTTTACTGCCTTAGCCTTTTCGCATATTCCCAAAATCCATCATCCTACCCCTACAACAAATAATCAACTCCACCGTTCGAGTTATCTTTCGTCTCCGTCGCTTCGACCTTACATCCACATATTTTGCCCAACTCTCCTGGCCCACCATCCACATACGAATCAAACTCCGCCTTCTTCTGGTAACTTGTCGTCTCATCGCTGTCGGCCTTTCATCGTTTATCAACCTTCCTTTTTAGACGATACTCGCCCACCTCGCTATCGCTGCGTTCCTGTCATATCCTCTTACTCCACGTTCTTAATTACTCCAAGAACTACGGTCTCCGATCCTTTCTCGTCGCCGCATCACTTGCTTGGAATCAAATCCCTCTCGACGTCCGCCGCACCGCCTCCTTTATCACATTCAAACACCTCCTCCGTTCACACCTTCTCAACACCTGATTTACAGTTTTGTTTTGTTGTGATCATGTAAGCGTGCGCTGGCACGCATTTGCCACGTTAAATAAATCATTTTTTGGCTTTTGAGGATGACTTCAAACTTTGATCTGCTAATAGCTACCATTAGATGACAGTTCAACTCCTGACCTATGTGAACCGCGGATTGAATTTCTTTCATTGTCATCTTCGCATCAGCACGATAATACTTCAAATGCCTAACTTCAAATACTGTCATCCTTTCAGGACAATGAAAAATCGGTCATTAATCTCGAACAAACTACACCAGCTGTAAACAAAGGAAGGGTGTGGCGCAACTCCCTATTGCAACCTACACGAAACGCTGGATTGACAGACCATCAATTTGGTGAAATCAGAGGTAACCATTTGAGTGGGGCCATCGATAGAAAACACAAGGACAAAAATAAGAATAAATCAGAAAATTATCTACCTTCCAATGGTCAGAACATTTCTTTGGACAACGCTCCTTCCACAAACTACCGTTCGCATCCAGATAGGTCTTGCAATGTCCTATTTAGTGGTATCACTGAATCAAAGGCAAATAACTCACAAACACGTATGAATGACGATGTGGCCAGCCTCCGTACTGTGTTCTGTCAGTTACTCTTAGAAGGTGATGAGAAGCTAGCTTCTACTCTGAAGGTTACAAAGTTATTTCGACTTGGAAAAAATGTGGTAGAGAAACCAAGATTGTTGAAAGTTGTATTATATTCCGCAAAACATGCAGACATTTTGCTCAAACGTGATTTTCGACTTAAAGATTATCCACCATCGTATTCTTAATGATCTGAGTTACGAAGATCGTTTAATGTTGAAAGAAGCAAAAACAGAGTTACGAAACCGGCTATCTGAAGGTGAAACGAACTTATGCATACGAAATTTTCAGGTTGTCAAATGACGCCCAGTAGTTCGTTGGAATCCCATAACGATCAATAGCGTCACTTAGCAGTATCCAGTTCAAATCTTGCTAGTTCGTCTGGATAAGGTAGTTTCAACAGTCATTCATCGCAACTCTTGGGTAGCGATAGTTTCAATTCTGATCTGGGATACTTAGTTTTATTCGAGAAATTATTCACCGTTCCTAGTAATCCCTTACCACAACCTACACGCTATTAATCGATTGGGTATTCTAATCTTCGTAGTTTGTCTGCTAAAATAGTGGAGTTAAAGTATCACATGCTTTCTCATTCGTATGACATTTTCTGCGTTACTGAATCCTGGTTGCATCAATATAATGTCGATACCACTGTGAACATTCCTGGATTTCGCCTTCTACGAAGCGCCATGATATCTGGTAGGCGAGTTGGCGGTGTCGCCCCATTTGTCAGAGAAAATTTCCTCGTATCTGAGGTATTGAATGCTTGTGACCATTGGGGGTCGTTTGAGACTCTATGCTTCCGTATCGATCACTTAGCTACCAGTATGAATTTCTGCGTCGTGTATCGATCTCCGTAAGTAATTGCAGACACTGATCAACTAAAACTTATTTTGCAATCGCTATGTTCGTCCTCTAACTTTATTCTTTTGGTTGATTTTTATCTTCCACGATCTAGATGGTCAGATTCTGTCTTTTCTGATAGTAGTTCCACGGAAAGGGAAATATCTGAGTTCCTAGCTGAGGAACTCATGCTGATTCAGCACGTACAAGAACCAACATACTTAACTTCAAGATCGGATTCGGTACTTGATCTGGTGTTTTCCAGATATGTAGGAGACAATCAAAGTTGATCATCTCTCTCCTTTAGGAAGTAGTGACCACTGCTTGCTCTCCTTGACGGCTGTCCCTTATTCCAGATTCTGTCCACCTAAATGTTTCAATGTCTCAATGTTTTTGCATACAACTGTCTTTCTAAATTTCAATCATCTTTTTCTCTTCGTCTTACTCTGAATCCTCATAAATCCAAAATAATGGAAACCATTCCTTGACGCCTCGGCTTAGAACCTCCATCCATATCATTAAATTCTACAATTCTTCCTATCGTTGACTATCCTATTTTCTAAGGCTTCCATTTCGACAACCGATTTTTTCTGTGACTTATCGTTGTTATCGTTGACAATCTTGTTTTCCTAAAAACGATTTATTTGAACGTGGCAAATGCGTGGCAGCGCAGGCTTACATGACCACAACAAAACAAAACTGTAAATCAGGTGTTGAGAAGGTGTGAACGGAGGAGGTGTTTGAATGTGATAAAGGAGGCGGCGCGGCGGACGTCGAGAAGGATTTGATTCCAAGCAAGTGATGCGGCGACGAGAAAGGATCGGAGACCGTAGTTCTTGGAGTAATTAGGAACGTGGAGTAAGAGGATATGACGGGAACGCAACGATAGCGAGGTGGGGCGAGTGTCGTCTAAGAAAGGAAGGTTGATGAACGATGGGGAGCCGACAGCGATGAGACGAAAAGTAATGAGAAGAATGCGGAGTTTGATGCGGATGTGGATGGTGGGTAGGAGAGTTGGGCAAAATATGTGGATGTGTGTTTGAAGCGATAGAGACGAAAGAGCACTCGAACGACGCTGTTGATTATTCGTTGTAGGGGTAGGATGATGGATTTTGGAGAATTGGCGAAAAGGCTAAGGCAGTAATCGATTTTAGGGAAAGAAGCGATTAAAGAAGAGACATACAAGAACGGAAGTCGATAAGGAGGCGGATACGGCGAATGTCACGGAGAATTAAGTTAGATGAGCAGACCTTGTAACGGACGAAGGGTTTAAGAGAAAAGGTGATCATCGAAATGGAAGCCTAAGAAAGTGAGATTGTGTACTATGGGGATGATCGATGAGGCAAAATATACAATGGGAGAAGACATGTTTGATTTACGGGGGAGGATCCACATTATTTTGGACTTTTCGGGGTTTAGAACGAGATGGAGATTGGAGATACGTTTGTAGACAGAAGAAAGATAGTTGGAGGCAGAAATGCCGATATCGTGTATGCGATGTGCGGGCGCATGGGCATAGTTGAGGATGTCTTCGGCGTATTGCATGACGTTAAAGGAGAAAGGTTTGATAAACGGAGAGAGATTGCCAAGCAGAAGAGAAAAGCAGGGGACCTAGGACTGAACTTTGTGGGACCCCGCAAAAAATAGGGATATGAGGGTAGGATGATGAATTAGAACAGATGCGAAAGGAACTGTCAGGTAGATATGAGGCAAACCATGCTACGGAGGAGGAAGAAAAGCCGTAATCATAACGAATGCGAGAAAGGAGGACGGAGTGGTCGACAATGTCGAAGGCGGAGGAGAGGTCGAGGGAGATAAGAACACTATATAGAGCCTTGTCTCGAGAAATGAGTAAGTCGTTGTAAACTTTCATGCAGGTGATTTCTGTGAAGTGATTAGAGCGGAAATCGGATTGGAAAGGAGGGTACAGATTAGATGAGGAGAGATAAGCGTTGATTTGTATTAAGATTAGGCGTTCTAAGAGTTTAGAAAGAGTAGGGAGTAGTGAAATGGGGCGATAGCTAGAAGGAAGGAAGGGGTCGAGCGATTGTTTCTTAAGAAGGGGACGAATGATTGCGGATTTCCAGTGTGAAGGGAAGATACGACTGCGAATTGACGAATTAAACAAGGTTGTGGGAAAAGAGTATATCGATGAGCATATGGATTTAAGTATGTGGGTAGGCAGGGGATCGGTAGGTGAGGTTTTGCTGGGCAAGGACATGAGAACAGACGAGACTTCGGTAGGTGAGGCAGGGATAAGATGAAAGAGTTCCGGGAGGATTAGGCTATGCGGGACAGAGTGGGATAGGATGGAGACCGGGGTGTGAGAGAGCAACGTAGATACTTTAGTCTGGAGAAATGACGAATAATCATTGGCATCGATGTTGCATGGCGAAGAGGAGCGAGCAAGGATTGAGTTAAAAGTATGCCAGAGAGTCTTAGAGTTGAATAAAGTGATGATTTTATGCTGCCAGAATGAGTTGCATTTGGTACGTAGTAGGTTGAGATGAAACCGCCGAAGGGCAAGATATGAATCACTGAAAGACGGAGTAATCGAGTGGAAATCACGTCTGAGAGAGCGATGATAGTCTCGAAAAGCATGACGGAGTCGACGCTTGTACAACGGTGCAAGCAACTGTGTGAGTGAGGCTTGAAGGGCAAGAGAAGATCAAAAATGAATGTGAGTCAGAGTCGAAAAGAAAGGCGTGATCGTGAGGAGATGAATATGTTATTGTGGGATAGGATAGAGACGATTTGAGTAAGGCATAGCGGAGAAGGGAGAGGTCAAGAATTCTCCAAGAGCGACGTAGGATTGTTGGTGTGTGAGGAGGGGTGTGAATGTGAGTGAGATCAATAGTGACGAGAAAGTGATCGGATAGACCAGGATCGAAAATGGACAGTGAGGTGTAGACAGTAAAATGATCGGGGATAGAGATGTTGTCATTATAGTTGGATATAATGTTGATGAACTGGATGGACTCGGTGGAAGAGGGGCTGTCGAGGCTGATGTTGAAGTCGCCAAGAACGATTGAAGTGATTGAGGACAAAGAACAGTGGAACAGAAGGTCAGCTAGTTTGGTAAAATATAAGGAGATAGGAGCAGATGAACCAGGACGGTATACAATGCCGAAATCTAGAGTGGTCGCGTTTGAAGAACTACAAGTAAGCAGTTCAAAAGAGCAAGAACTGAAAGGGGAAGTAATTTTGCGAATAGACGCGGGTTGGCGGGCGATTGCGACAATACCGCCATGATTAGAGAATTTAGAAGGGGATGAGCTGAGGGGGCGAGTTGATTCGACTAGTGAGCAAACGGCGGATGTATAGGTCGTCAGAATCGAAGTACCAGGATTCGGTGTGCCAGAAGAGATTAATGAATTACTTGGTGAATAGGTTGATGATGAGATCGGATTTATTAAGAATAGATCTAGTGTTGAGGAGGCCGAGGCGGAAACCGTGTGTGGTGGCGAAAGAGTCTAGTAGAGAAGACACAAAGAGATATGGAGCGCCATCGAATTTTTGGGCGGGTGGGGACAACTTGAAAATTTCCGTCTCGGTTTCGAATAAAGAGAAATGTTTCGCTGTTTTCCTCGCGAGGGCGATTTTCGATGCCGGCAGATGAGAGTTGAGCGATTTCGGAGGGGGTGCGATCGGAGAAAATGCGAGTGGCTGAAGAGGACATGAGTTTGAATCGTTGGGAGAGGACAGAAGACGCGTGAAAGCAATGCTTGAAAACAATTTTTAGGAAAAAGGGCTGGGAAGGATTAGGTTGAGAAGATTTATTTAGGCGGATGAATGCGACAGGAGAGATGTTGTTGAAAAAGGATGGTTTATCCGCAGGAACAAGAGTCGAGAAGATGGATAAGAGTGCGGAAACATCGTGATCGAGACGTGCTTGTAGAGATAAAGAGGTGGAAGGAGTGATATTAGTGACAATGACGCAACGATCGCGAGAAGGAAAGCATTTCCGTAAAGGAGGACGAGTAACGTGAGTTGGTAAGATCTCGATAGGAGAGCTGGAAGTTGAGGATATCAAGGGAGTAGGTTTAACAGCGAAAGACAAAGAGGATTTGGATAATATAGACGGTGATGTGCGATGTGAGGAAAGGTTATGAGTGGAAGGATTGTGGAGGTTGCTTGAGGTGATTTTGATTGAGGGATGTAGGTTATTGAGAAACGAGACAGAAGGGAAGATACGGGGGTGTCGGGATGTGAAGACATGGGATTAGAAGTGCATGTGATAACAGGATCAGTTGGTTGACAAAGGATATCAGAAACGACTGGGGTGGTTTGAGTGGACACGTTGGAGGTTGATATGTTCTTATGGAAGAGGTCGCGTATGAGTTTGTTGGCACAAAATCCGCATAGGAAGTCTTCTTTAGACTTACTGATGTCGCATGCGATTGTAATCCAGACGCTGCAGTCGTGTGTCGAGCAATGTACTTGTAGTTGAGCACAGTTGGTGTCGGTCATAGCTGTCTTCTTATTTATTTTATTTATTTATTAATCAAATTACAAGACTGTAGCCGTAGGGCTGTTTTGTCTGATCACATGAAAAAAAATTTGAAAAGAAAATTAAAATTCAACATTCCTCCCAAGGATAAAGATCCGGTATAGATTGTGTGTTTGTCTCGCACAGCCATTGCTCCATCCTCCGCATGAACTGCTGTCTACTCTGAATAGCGACCATATCCTCCGGAAGTAAGTCCCACACGATTGATTCTAGACAGCTTCCCATGGTGCAGCGTTTTCACAGTCAAATAGTGTCCCCGATTCGTATCACGTTTGTTCCGCTGGATACAGTTTGCCGGCCACCCATCACGTTCGAGTAACATATCTCTGAAGCATAAGATATCGCTACACACTATCGCAGACCGAACCGACGGTATGCCTATCTCTCGCAAGCGATCCCTATAAGAATAACTACTCGGAAGACGACAGCACCTCGTCAACCTGCGAAGAACATTTTCTAAATCATTCAGCTCGCCTCGCGTGCACGGAAATGTTGCTGGTGTACAGTATAAAAGAATGGGCCTAATTATTGAGTTGTACATCACTTTAAGACAAAACACAGATGGGTAACGAAAGCACCTACGAAGCACATAGCTCAATTTTCTGGTCGACTGAATAATCCTGTCTGTGTTTGGACGACTCTTTAACGATTCGTGCACAAGTACCTCTAAGTCTCTAGTGCACTGTACCTTCTCAATTGGCTCACCACCTAAACTATACACAAAAGAAAATTTCTTAACTCCTAAGTGCATATGACTGCACTTCGAGGTATTCAAAAGCAAGCCAGTCGTCCTGGTCCATATGCTTATAGTGTCGAGGTCATCCTGAAGCTCCAAACAGTTATCATATGAACGAACATACTTCCATAACTTCAGGTCATCCGCAAACGCTAGCACATCACATTCTAATCTTACAAGTAGATCCTGAAGAAAAATATTGAATAACAAGGGTCCCAGGACCGATCCCTGAGGAACACCTGCGTAAGTATTTCGTGGAGGAGAAAGGCTACTCCCTAACCTAACTTGATATGATCGACCTTTCAGGAACTACTCGATCCAACGAACTACACTCGGATCAATCCCGTATTGAGCCAACAGTAAGAGCAAAAGATCGTGCGGTACTCGGTCGAACGCTTTACTAAAGTCAATGTAAATTACATCAACCATATCCCCATTTGCAACTATGTCTGTCCAACTTTCACGTGCCGTAATTAGATTGCTAAGGCAGGACCTGCCGGTACGAAAGCCATGCTGAGATGGGTGTAGTAGCTTACCTCTTTCCATGTGAGTGGTAATGTATTTATGCATAAACCTCTCGAGGCATTTGCATACAATACTCGTCAGGCATACTGCACGATAATTGAACGGATCGTCTCTGCTACCCTTTTTATGAATGGGGATGACGTAAGATTGTCTCCAGTGATCAGGGATGCGCGAAGTATGTATCGACATGTTAAACATCTCTGATAGTGGCGATGCTAATAGATCATGGAGATTCCGGAGGATAAAGGGGTGTATACCGTCTGGGCCGGCCGAAGTATATGGTGACAATCCGTGCAGTTCCCGCGAAACCTCAGCCGGGTGAACAAGCGTCATATACGACGTGAATGCCTCAGGTGTGTGCGCTATACGGAAGCCTCTACATGGCGTGTAATAATCAAGTTCAAACGCTGTCGCTAGCACACTCACGATTTCATCAGCTTCTCGTACAATTCTGCCGCCATGATTTAACACTGTGATTGATTGTTAAATTTTTTTATTTTGATTCACATACCGCCAGAATGGTTTGGAAGAAGTTCGATATGATGATATTATTCCAGCTTCATACCTTTGTCTTTTTATTTTCTTTATAGAGCTTAAACGATGACGATATTGAAAGTATTCTGACCGAAGACCCTGAATTTTCAGAGATGACTTAAATAGTTTATTTCGCATCTTCAAAATGTCAAGTAACTCATGATCAAACCACGGAGGTTTAAGTTTCGAAGAGGATTGTACGGTTTTCAATGGGGCTACGCAATCCGTAAGATATTTGAGAGAAACAGACAAAGTTTTTCAATCATCGATATCACTGACAACACTGTTGTGAAGACCCAATCGTACTGTAAGCTTACGGAGGGCATCCGTATCCACCTTATTCCATTTGCGTTTGAAGTACTTAACTGCGTTAGGTGGGGCTTCGGTACCGAAACCAGTAAAAAACTTAATGACAAGATGGTCACTGAGTCCAATGGGAGGGTCGTTTTGAACTTCACGTATGTCAAGAAATGTTTTACTGAAAACTAAATTCAATAACGAGGAGCTATTTCCCATAAACCTAGTTGACTGAGTGACTTGTTGTATAAGAGCTAAATCGTCCACAAGAAAATTCCATAAGTCGACATCCATCTGACTTACACCGCGAGGACATTCGAAAGGGGAGCTCCCAGTTAGGTTCGGAATATTAAAGTCACCAAGAAGGATGAAATTGGACGGTTTCGACACTTTCGTGAAATAACTGATCATGCCATGTTTCAAGCAACAAGTGCGCGGAGTACGATAGCAAACGCAAATCGACATTGTTGTATCACCCGATTTCACTGTTAAAGATAGCGACTCCAATAGATCATCATCTCGATATGACATGACGTTGGTCACAATCATTTTGTTGTTTACATAGATCGCAACCCACCACCACGGCGGGTGTTTCCTCGGTCAGTTCTTAATAGTGAGAAGCCCGGGATGTTAACACAATTGTCATCAATACCACTGTGCAGCCAGGTCTCAGTGAGTGCGAAAATAGACACGTCGCTGTTTGATAAATAAAAGTTGAACTCATTAAATTTAGAGACTAAGCTGCGAACATTGGAACATGCAATCCTGATAGGATGACTACAGTAATTCACCGGACTTTTCGATAAGATGGTACGAAATGAAACCAAGTCTCCTAAAGCTCCCTTCGTTGAGTTTTTATAGTTAACTTCTACGTCCTACCATCGGCGTTCTTGTGTGTTAAAACTGTTAAATTTGCTGGATTAATCTGTAACTGGATTGATCTGGAACAGGATTGATATGGAACTGGACTGATCTGGAACTGGATTGATTGTATGTATATTGGATCTCAAACTTTTTAGGGTGTTAATGTTTTATATATCATATATTATTTAAATATTTATATAAATAAATATTTGGGCATATGTAAGAAATAACAAAACTGTGATCATCACAATTAGCTCAATTCAAACGTCAGCTAACACTTTAACCGAACCATTTTGAATCGCCCAACATTTAGCTGATAACTTCTCAGTGCAAGCTTCGATTACTTACAAAGACCGTGACTTTAGTTGGAAGTATGTTCCGATTGCACATCAATCTTGTTTTCGTCCACTCAGAGTTGATAAGGTGTTAAACGAGGTGATGAAGCTGAATCAGTTTGCATAATAATACAAATTTATTTAATGTGGCAAATGCGTACAAGCTGTACGCTTACAAGTCCACAAACAAAAATGAAAAAGTCAAGCAGATAAATTGTTTAAATGGGATCGGATTTGTCGTTTGAAGCACGGCAAGGAAGTTGATTGGCGTATATGAATGGGCAGATGGTTCCACGATAGAGGAGCAGCCACAATGAAGGAGCGGAGTCCAAAGGAGGTAGAGTAGTTTGGGACATGTAAAAGAAGGGAATTACATGAACGCAAGGAACAGTAAACAGGACGAGAATTATCAAGAAAAGGAAGATTGAGAAATGAAGGGGTATGAAGAGTTACAAGGCGGAAAGCAACGATAAGGAGACGAATTTGAACACGACAATAAATTGTAGGCAAATCGAGAGAAGCAAGATGGTAGGATGTATGATCAAAACGACGAAGACGGAAAAGAATTCGGACAGCTGCGTTGACGATGCGTTGTAGGGGAAGAAGAGTGGATTTAGGTGAGTTGGAAAATAGACTAAGACAATAATCGAGTCTAGAAAAAAGAAGAGATGATATGACAGTCATACAAGAAGGGAAATCGATCAATCTACGAACTTGACGGAGGTTGCGGAGTATCAAGGTAGATGAGCGTACTTTATCTCTAACGAAAGGTTTAAGTGAAAGTCGGTTGTCAAAATGGAAGCCTAGGAAAACGAGATTATCAACGATAGGAAGAATTGTAGAATTTAATGATACGGAGGGAGGTTCGAAGCCGAGGCGTTGAGGTAGGATTCACATAATTTTGGATTTATCAGGATTCAGAGAAAGGCGAAGGGAAGAAAGATCATTGGAAATTGAGACAATACAGTCGGAAGCAGAAACACTAAGATCGTGAATACGATAAACAGATGCATGAGCATAGATGAGAATGTCATTAGCATATTGCATAACATGGAAGTTAAATTTATGAGAAATCGAAGACAAATCACCGAGAAGAGAGAAAAGCATAGGGCCTAATACGGAGCCTTGTGGAACACCGGACGGAATGGTCGAAGGATGGGAGAGAAGAGTTAGAATATACGCGAAATGTACGGTTTGATAGATATGAAGAAAACCATGATACAGTGGGTAAAGAGAAGCCATAATCATGACGAAGGCGATGGAGAAGAATCGAGTGATCGACGATGTCAAAAGCAGACGATAGATCAAGAGAAACTATGACACTACATAATTTATGATCGCGCGATATGAGTAAGTCGTTATAAACTTTAAGACATGCAATTTCGGTAGAGTAATTAGAGCGAAAAGCGGCTTGGAAGCGAGGAAATAAGTTAGAGGAAAAGAGATATATATTAACTTGCTTAAGAACGAGACGCTCAAGAAGTTTAGAGAGAGTTGGGAGAAGTGAAATAGGGCGGTACGAAGATGGTAGTGAAGAGTCGAGAGATTGCTTTTTGATTAGAGGACCAACAGTGGCGCATTTCCAGATGGAAGGAAATGTACGGCTACGGATGGACGAGTTGAACAATGTGGTTAGGAAGTGTGAGATAGAGGAGCAGATATTTTTAAGCAAGTGAGTGGGAATTGGGTCAGAAGGAGAGGTTTTATTAGGTAATGACAGCAGAACCGGATAAACTTCATCAGACGAAACGGGAATAAGCTGGAATAGTTCTGGGATGGAAGTATTTAAAGAGAAGAGTGAGTACAAGGGGGCTATGGGTAGTAGGGAAAGTAAATTAGATAGCTTAGTTTGTAGATAAGAAGAAAATTCATCAGGATTTATATAACAAGGGGTAGATGATCGTGAAAGAATTGAGTTTAAGATTTTCCAATGAGATTTAGAGTTGGAAGATGACTCGAGTTGATTTCGCCAAAAGAGTGTACGTTTAGTACGTATAAGAATGAGATATGAACGGCGTTGAGAAAAGTAGGAATCACGAAGATTTGAAGGGAGTGAGTTGGGAGAACGTTTAAGAAAGCGTTTATACATACGAAAAGAGTGACGGAGTCGACGCTTAGAAAGACTACATTCAGAATCGAACCAGGGAGCATGGCACAAGCGCTGGGAACGTCGAAGTCGACTAGGCAGAAGGTTATTGAGGATCGACGTAAGTTCAGAATCAAACAGAATGCAGAGATCATCGGGAGAGATAGTTAAGAGGAAGTGAAAAGAGTGAAGAATTGAGTATGGCTGTGCAGAGAATAGGGATATCGAGAAGCTTCCAGGGTCGACTTGGTGTAGATAATGGTAAAGGCGAGAAGGAGGATGTGGACGAGTAAGAGTAAGAGTGACAAGGAAATGATTGGACAAACCAGGATCAGTAATTGACAAGGAGGTATAGTCATTGAAGCAGTTAGGAACAGCAATGATGTCGAGAGCACCGCCGAGAATATGAGTTGGGCTTGTTGAAAGTAATTTAAAGTTAAAATCAGAAAAAAGATCAGTTAAAGTGATAGAGTCAGAGTCAGACGGGCGATCAAGACGAATGTTAAAGTCACCGAGAACAAAAGAAGGAGTATAAGACAATAAACAGTGAGACATTAGATCTGCAAGGTCGTTAAAGAAGATACGTGATGGGGCAACTTAACCTGGACGGTATACAATCACAAGTTCCAGAGGGAAAGGCGTTGATAATCTGCATATGAGTAATTCGAACGAAGTGTAACGGATGTTTACGTTGATTTTACGTAAAGACATTGGGTGATGAGCAATGGCAACAATACCGCCATGGTTAGAAGCAGTAGATTTATGATATGCAATTTGACGAGCTGATTTAACTAGAGAACATCCAGAGCGACATAGACGACGAATAGCAAGATCGTCGGAGTCAGAGTGCCAGGATTCGGTAATGCAGAGAATATCGATAGATAATTGATCGAAGATATCGAGAAGCATATCAGCTTTATGAAGAACGGAGCGAGTGTTGAATAGACTAAGACGAAAAGTATGCTTAGGAGCGAGATTGACTAGCGAAGAAGACAAGGGGGAGAGATGGGACGCCATCGAATTTTTGGCCTTGTGTGTACAACGTGAAAATTTCCGTTGATTTGACGTATAGATAAGGATGACTCGCCGTTTGTTTCACGTCGATGTTTCTCAATGCGAGCTATATCGAGCTGGGCAATATCAGAAGGGGAGCGGTTAGGAAAGATACGGCAAGTAGATGAAGTGGTAAGAAGTTTAAAGCGTTGGGAGAGTACAGAAGAGGCATGTGAACTATGTCGGAAAACGATTTTTAAGAGTGGAGGACTGAGATGATTGGATTTAGTGGATTTGTTTAAACGAATAAAGGATATAGTATTGATATTATTGAAGAGGGATGGGTTATCATCAGGAAGAATGGTTGCTAGGCTAGACCTGAAAGCAGATACATCATCATCGAGGCGAGATTGTGGAGAAGCAGATTCGGAAAGCTTTAAGTTTGATATGATTATACAGCGATCGCGCGAAGGAAAACTTTTATCGATAGATTGAGCTCAATCCGCGAGCGTAGCGTGCGGAACTGACAGGAATAATCTGGAACTGACAGGAATAATCTGGAACTGACAGGAATAATCTGGAACTGACAGGAATAATCTGGAACTGACAGGAATAATCTGGAACTGACAGGAATAATCTGGAACTGACAGGAATAATCTGGAACTGACAGGAATAATCTGGAACTGACAGGAATAATCTGGAACTGACAATATTCGGAACCAGACAATATTGCCCCCTTTCTCGTCAAAACCCTAGCGAACGTACTGTGCAATGTTTTAACTCTATTTTTGATATAGCGTGGACACATCTTGGATTTCTGATAGTTAGAAATGTGCAATTGTGGTACCAATTCCCAAAAAGTCTGTTAGCTTTTTACCGGACTTTCGGCCCATCAGTTTGACCAGTGCATTTTGCGAACGCTTAGAAAGACTAATAACTAGTATAATCAGAGATCATCTGAACTCTAATCATATGTTGGTTGATTCTCAACATGTTTCCCACTACTCCATATAATCTTTATAAATGATTACTCTGCTTATAATGCTATCATCTTGCTTTTCCAGACGATCTAAAGATTTGACGATTGTGAGAAGTCCTGCTGATCAAGTATTTTTACAAAATGATCTGAACTCTGTTCAATTAAGGCGAATCTACTGAATTAAGATTAAATGCTGAAAATGTCTTTATGCAATTAGGTCGTCCGTCTTAAACTCTTAGATACTATATTAGAGACATTGTCTTAAAGGAAGTGTCTCAACTTAAAGATTTAGGTATTATTGTTCATCGATCCTTGAAAACAAAGTTGAACCCTGATTTTACCCTAGCTAGAACAATTAAACCTGGAATCTATTCTTAGGCGGGATTCGAGGATCTGTGTTGGCTTGGGGGTAATGATCATGTACGTCTTAGCCGTATTGGAATGTTGTCGGTACGTTAGAGGTTCATAGCTTTGGAAATGCTTCTTCTATGGTATATGTCGAATAGTGTGGTGGGTTTTCCCACTAATATAATCACTAGTCGGGTAGGTAGCTTGTGAGGACATTGTAGAATATTGTATAAATCTCAATTTGGCAGATTACCGAAAATGTTTGGACCGTCGAGGAGGGTAATTAACATGTGGAATTCGCTGCCCAATGACTGCTCCAAGCTTGATCACGTTTAAATCACGATGCTGCAAATGGATACGTGAACAATGCCGCCATTTTGCAGCTCTACTGAAGTATCCTATTTAGCGACGATCCGTTGAATGACTTTTTGCTTTTTGTATTTTTTTCTTTTTCTTTTTTCTCGACTATCCTGAATATCCTTTTGTCTTTGGCATGTATTTGAATAAATAATAAAATAATATGTTTATTTTATTATTATGACATATAATATATATGTAAAATATTTTATTTTAATTTAAAATTTAATATTTATTTTTTGTATTTAATACAAATTTTCAAAAACACAAATTTATAAAAGATCTAATATTTTTTCAATGAATTTCCGAGATATCTTTAGAATGTGAAGCAGGGACTACACAACTGTTGATGACACTTTTTAATGTAAAATTACAGTAGTTTATCCATTAAAGGTTTCTAACTAAGATGCTTCAATACAGGGTTATTTAAAATTTACCCCTGTCCGACAATACATGGTCGGTAAGTGTATTACCGACCATGTGATGGTAGAGTAGAGTCCGAATTTTTAGACTATAAACTTCTTATTATAGTAAAACTACGTAGATAACTTAATATTATAAAATTAAGAAGTTTGTAATAATATACAAAGCACGATATTAACACGATATATAACTGGAGTACTGCTACCGGTATGACCATGAATGTAGACAAATGTGCCCATATGAAGCTTGACACCGAAAAACCTGATCGTGATTTTTATTTAGGATGTCAGAAGCTTCACATTATATCTGAGCACAGAGACCTCGGAATCATTTTGAATAACGATCTCAAGACTCGACCGAATACCGATTATATCCATGGTAAAGCAATGAGGTCTTTGTATTGTATAAAGAAGCATTTGCTAAGCTTAAGCCGAAACTATTTAATCATATATAGTCCGCCCGCACGAGGAATACTGCATCACAACAACTTACCAATCCACCAAAACTGAAATGACGAAAATTGAGTATATCCCGCGTAGAGGAAGCAAACTTTGTATTGGCTCACATTATTCTTACACTGAGCGTTTAGCTTGTTTAAAACTACCTTCAGCGGCTCAAAGGCTACTATATTTAGACCTCGAAGCGATGTGGCTCTTGGTTCATGGAACGAAAGGTTTCCCATCATCTTGTATACAATTACGCAATTCGAGTTGCAGAGGTCACACTCTCGCGCTGTTTAAATTCGCCCACGATAAAGTCAGGAGTGTGAGTAGGCTTTCCCACTGCTCATTGAATATTTGGATTTTGTTACCTGAGGACCTTGCCAGTGCTGCTAGCTATCGCCACTTCAAAATGCTGCTGTTGAAGTGAATTGTAAATTCAGGTTTGGATGTGTGGATCTATTTTGATATTTAATGTTTTGAAAAAATGTGTGAACAGTTGAAACAGCCATTTGCGGCTAGTAACTTGGTTGTGTAAATTATGCAAATAACTAAAAGGTAATTTTATTCAGTCGCTAATTTCAAATTTTTAGCTCTAACACTATTTTATAATTTTTGTAAAGTTTGAATATCTCTGTCAAAAGCGTCACAAATAAAACGGCTTTAACGAGAAAAAATCTTCACAATTTTAATTGTATTTTTATTAAATATATTCTAGTATCTAATCACCATTTTAAAGTTTAGCCAAAAATTAAAATTTCATTACTTTCTAAATCATTAAAAAATTAAAGCTTAAAAATTAAAGAGATAAAATACACAATTTTATCATTGGAACTATATTTATTATTACAAATAACCATTGGCTATAAAGCCGTTTTGCTCGATCACAATAAAACATTATTATATACACCAAAATCAACATAAAAATATCAATAAAAGGGGTAATCTTTATTATTCCCGCCGTTAATCGTCCAATTTATGAGAGCAGTCTTGAATGTCTTAACGTCTAAGGCCATCACGATTTCTGACGGTAGTCAATTCCAAGCATTTGCACAACGATGAGACAACCGATCCAACAGTGAACTGCAACCATGGGACGATATCCTCAACAACATGGGATGACCTCTGTGGTTCTGTCTATCGTTGATAACCACAGAATGGGTAGGATATCCATCCAAACCGTTGGCGATATGCCACATTACTAACATATCTAGGATATACAGTCTTTGGTGCACAGTCATCATACCCAAAGTGTGAAGTCTGTCGCGATAACTCATATGAGAACAACTCGAACACAGTTTGCTGCCACGACGAAGAATATTTTCTAAGTCATTCAACTTTTTCTAAACGTTGGAAAACTTGCTTGTATCGCGAACTCAATATGTGGTCTTACAAGTGCATTAAATAGAATTCTAAAACATGTGGGTGACAAACTTAAAGCAGTTTTTTATCAAGTACAGCATTCTTCTGGCAGACGCACATCTACGTTCAGTGTCCATTCATTCTCCAATCATTCTTTACTAATAATGGATTATTATCAACTATTTATAAATTTATCTTTATTTAAAAGATAAATTAACTTTTTAAAAAAGTTAGATATAAAAAACATACAATCTAAAGAAACACATAAATTCAAAGATATCAAGAAGATTAAACTATCTTGGACAAGATTAAACTATCTTGCTAACAACTACTACTTACAATTAAACACACAGAAGAATCAGTATTGATAAAGTGATAACACTAATTACAAAGACAGCCTCGATTACTTGATTCAAAGAGCCATTCAAAGATATAAACTTAAACACACACTACTTATACAAGCTTAAATACACATAACTACTTACAAGCAAGCCCAACGAACACACAAGCTTAAACACAATTATTCGATTACAACGAGCGAAGCGAGTTAACACAACAATCGATGACAAGAACAAAGAAGACAGAAACGAAAAAATGCTCAGCAAGTCAGCAGATTAACGGTACTCGCAATCAGACTGTACCAAAATTAGCAAACCCCTCCTCTGGATATCAGCAACGCGAGGTTTCTTGCAGCAAATCTGGATGCGACATATGGACAACTGTCAACGTTCCATCTTGTCTGACGAAATCTCTACTGTCTAGGGATTTTGTTTGTGGGTTCTGTGCCTCCGAATTGCTCTCCTTGTTGTTCAAGGGCCATTGTGACGAGCAAGTATCAATAAATGCTTTGGAGATGAACGCAGATTCAAACAGTCACAACGATAGGAAGATCATGGTATTTACGAACCAGAAAGGAGTTCAGAAGCGTTCAGACAGATTGATGATGTTTCGGCCACTCCAAAATCATCTAAGATAGGAGCCAATAATGCTATTCATGTACTCAATGATTCTCTCACGCAGTAATCGAAGTTAGAACTGAACGATCGTTCAATCATACCCTTCAATAACAATTCAACTCAATGCTTCGTTAGGGATGCATTGCATGAGACTAATGTGATGGATTACTCCTTCAAACAACTTCCTGTTTTGGATTCTATTGTTCATCCCCATATATTGGACTCGAGCAGCGCCGGTCTTGATGTAGATGACAAATGTTCCGTCCTCAAGCATGCGAATGTTGATTTGTCAACTCCTATTAACACTTCCTCGGGCAGTGATTGTTCTCAAAACTGTCCTCTGGGTAGTGATTGTAGTGAGCGTCCTTGTGCTTACCCGCAGCTACTGCATCCCTGCTGCAGTTTATGTGTTGCTCCTCTAGTAGCCCCGCTAATTGAGAGCGTTAAGGATCTTGCAAAGGCTAGTCAGATTATCGTTAGGCCTATAGATAATCTACGACAAATAGTTAGCCTTCAAAATAATAAACAACATGCAGTGATTCCTCCAAATCATCGACGGCCATATTTAGCCCTGAGACTCATTCTTCATTAGTTCCGTCTGCTAGCTCTAAACAATTTAGCTCTAGACAATTTAACTCCAGAAGAGAGTTAAACGTTATCGTGAGCAGTGTTGAAGAATCTCTCAGTAACAATCCCCAAAGTAGACTGGATGACGATATTGTGCATCTTCGCGCGGTGTTTTCTAAGATTTTTCTCCAGAGCGATGTGGATGTTGTGAAGTGTCTTAAAGTTCGAAGAGTTTTTCGTCTAGGCAAGAAACTTTCAGATAGGCCGAGACTTTTATCTTCGTATCCTCTGATTTTGCTCCTGGGTTACTTCAACATCCCATAAATAGACTAGAAAAATAGTCATTCACGACCAATTCACGAAATTGGGAAAGTACTGAGTGACTTTCTGTTACTCGAGATGCTACTAGTTCAACATATTAAAGAACCTACTTGTGTGACAGGGACGCCTTCTATACTCGATTTGGTCTTTACTAAGTGTTTGGGTGACGTTTCAGGTGTTCGTTATGACGCACCAATTGGCAATAGCGATCACTGTGTACTCTCTATGCGACTGTTGCTGTTCAACAGAGCCTCACAAAACTCTAATTTTAAAAAACGTTGTTGGGTAGGTGTTGATGCTAGTCAACTAGCTGCAAGCTTCCCAAAAGGTATCTGTTATAGTCTTCATATCCACTTCGGTTTGGAGGTTCCAGTAGTCGTTGATCTGCTCCATGATGAATTGAAGCGAATTTCTGATATCTTTGCTCCGCTACGTGCCTGCAAGTCCAAGCATGGGCATCCTCCTTGGTTCGACAGAGAGCTTCTTGATGCTATCAGATCCCGCAACAAATTGTGGCGCGAATTTAGGCGTTCTCCTGCTTCCAAACGTGCCTACATCGACTCTCGGAACTTATGCAATCGGCTAAAATTTCAGAAACGCTATTCGTACGAAGATAGTATCGCCAGGGATGCATCTTTGAATCCTAGGAGGTTTTGGTCTTATGTAAGAAACAACAGAACACTTGTCGCCACAATTAGCTCAATCCAAACGCCAACTGAAACTTTGACCGATCGTCTCTAATCGCCCAACATTTAGCTGATGGCTTCTTGGTACAGCTTTGACCTCTAACAAACTGCATGACTTTAGTTGGAAGTATGTTCCGGTTGCTCATCGGTGTTGTGTTCGTCCACTCAGAGTGGATGAGGTGTTGAACGAGGTTATGAAGCTCGATCCGTTTACATCTCCGGGACCAGACAATATTGCCCCCTTCCTCGTCAAATCCCTAGCGAACGTTCTGAGCAATGATTTAACTATGTTCTTCAGATACAGCTTAGACACATCTTGGATTCCTGACAGTTGGAAGTGTGCAATTGTGGTGCCTATTCCCAAAAAGCATCCTGCTAGCTTTTGCGCGGACTTTCGGCCCATTAGCTTAACTAGCGTATTCTGCAAACTTTTAGAAAGAATCATTGCTAGTAGAATCAGGGATCATTTGGATCGTAATCACATATTGGTTGAATCTCAACATGGTTTCAGGATCGGACGTTCATGCCTTACTAACCTACTAACTGCGCGTGAAAAATGGGCTGATGCTCTGGGGGCTGGGTTTCAGGTTCATACAGTATTCCTTGATTTTTCGAAAGCTTTTGATAGGGTACCACACGACGGCATAGTGTCTTTAGTAAATATAAAAATTATTTTTTAAGAAATTAAAATTATTACTTTTTTCGAAAATTTAATTTTTAAAGCATATAGTTTGATATCCATAATAGATAATTATTAAATAACAAGTTTTTAACAAATCGATTTATCATAAAAATGATTATTTTATCAAATACACAAGAAACGCATTGTGTTCTTAACACCTAAAATTCAATACGGTCAAGTTTGATAAAAACCGGTTACTTAGTCCTTCTCGTTCGATCCCAACCTTGGTATTTTAGCACCTCGGTCAATTACATCTATTAATCCTGCTGCAGTATTGAATAAATTAATTGGATTGCTACCATCGGTGATTAAGGCAGAGTGTAATCCTAATGCTTGTAACATTTTTACTTTCAATTCCGGACCTGCATTTGCTACTGCGACCAGTGTTTCCTTTCCTATTGACGCGACCTGCTCTTTAAATTTATTTAGTTCAATATCCGACTGTCTTTGTAGCTTATCCAACTCAAGTGTGTTTACTTCTTTCATGTAATCGATTTCTATTTGTCTTGCATTTTTCATATGTTCAATTTCATTTTGTGTTTTTATTCTTAATGCATCAACCTCCAATTTAGCTTGCTCAACAGCTGATTCTTTCTCGATTCTACTTGCTTGTGCTTGGCTTTTGGCGTCAGCAACCGCCTGGCCACATGCTTCCATCTCTGTATTTTCTACTTTTTGAGCGATTAACTGCTTTCTTTCCTTTTCAGCGGCTAATGAATCGATAAGTTTCTCTCTGATCTGCCTTCCCTCAGCTTCTTGTTTTTGTCTAATGGCTTCTTGCCTGCAATACAGCAAATTATTGCTAATAATTGTTCGATTTAAAAAATATCATAATTAATATTAAATATTATATATTATACAATACAATTATAAAATATAATTATATTTAATATTATAATTCAACCGATTCTTCGAAATTTATAGATAAAGAGTTCACAGAAATATAGCAAAAATTTTCATATATATTTTGAGATTTAGTTTTATTTTGACATGATCAGTTTAAATAAAACAAAGTTTTATATATTGAAATGGAAAAACTGTAATCTAGATTAAAAATTACTGGAGTCTAGAAAAGAATTATAGAAAAGAATTTTCTCATTATAGAAAATAATTACTTCTTTTCTATAATGAGATAACTAGCACAGGCACTATATCGCATCCTTCATTGGGCTTTAAACTTTACTCGTCCAACATTCGTTTTATCCCATCCGTATGGGATTCACGACAAGCTCTTTACCGTAGGTTTTCTGTGTGAACACCAAATATTATTTTATAGATTCAAATTCTGTACGATCATATTTTGTAGATTCAAATTATGTGAACTTAGATGCCCACCGATTTTTATTATTTTTATTGTCTAAGCCATATCAACAAATTATCAATTAACTCATTAAATAGACAATATAATATTTAGGTATCACCTTTTAAAACACTTTCGTGGTCGACATCACTTGCTAGCAGAATGAATTATGATCTGTTATTTCCGCACATTATAAATACACTATCGAACAATGGATAAATATAATTGAGACTTCTAATTTTCATTCTCCATAATCTAATTTTCAAGTTTAAATTAAGCATAAGACAAATTAAGCAAATTTATAAAAAATTAATCAAAATTTCAATTGCCATTAAATCAGATCAGGTAAGTCTGTCTTCGTATTTTATATTATTTATAAATTATAAATAATGATAAATATAAAGATAATTCAATAAATAATTTATAATTTTATATAAAGTTTTATATAACTTATATAAAGCTAAAATTTAAAATTGAAATATAAAATAAAAGTCAATTTTATAATTATATAACAATACGTGGACTCAGTTAGCTGATTTAATTCATGAATTAACTAATAAATAACAAATGATGTATCAGAATAAGGATTATTTCATCAGGAGGAACTAATGATTATTATAGGAGCTCAAAATATACTGTTGAGCTTCTTGTGCGTTAGCAAACATTTTATACTCGTTGGCGATTTCAATCTACCAAAATCAAACTAATCAGAATATCTCTTTACTGAAGGTAGCATCGATGAAAAGGATTTATCCGATTCCTAGTTGTTGAACTGCTTATAATGCAGCATATATACAAACCTACATGTAGTTTATCAAGGCCGGGATACATTCTCAATTTAGTATTCACCAAACGTATCACTGACATAGAAAGAGTTAGTTATCTGCCACCCATAGTACACAATGCCATCTATCATTGTGTACTCGCTTTACAGGCGCTCCTAACATTCGTTCCTGTAGTAATTGTGAGAAAGTATTTAAGCGTCAATAGTCGAAGGTCAAAACTAAAGAAATTTTAAATTTTAGTCAGCTTCTTTCAATTCGTGTGATAGATGAAGATAAGGAACCACTTAATAAGATTCTGGATTATCTAATAAATATATCAGAAACATTCGCTCCAACACGTGCAATTTCTTCACAATCAAAATTTCCCGCTTGGTTTGAAAAAGATCTGAAGCTTATGTTGAAAACTCGTAATCACCTTTAGCGCATGTCACGTTTAGATTAGGATCTATTTCCTCGTTATAGACTAATACGAAACTTACGTACAAGACTAAAACTAAGAAAGCGGAATAAGTTCGCGGCATTTATTGCGATAAAGGCTTACGAACACCTTAAACTGCTTTGGACATATTTGCGCCGCAATATAACTATTCCTTCTCTAATCAATTCTATTAATACAATGAATGGTGTATTGACTAATAAAGTTGAAATTGCTGAAGCTCTAGCTTCCGACTTTTCTCGTTCGTATGATGATGCTGTGAAAACTGATATTACTTGGAGATTAGGAGCTATTTCACATCGATCGACAACTTCCAAAATATATTCCAGTGAAGTTGATACGTACTTAAGAAATCTCGACTCACATAGCTCAACAGGCGCGGATGACATTTCTCCGTTCTTTCTAAAAACTCTGTCTTCATCTTGATCCATTTCTAATCAAGCCCTTTCGACACAGTATTTCCAACTCATGGGTTCCCAATTAGTGAAAGTCTGAAATTGTTATTGTCCCAATTCCCAAGAAATCGATATCGTCATCTTGCTCAGACTATATACCTATAAGCCTTACAAGTTCCATATGCAAAGTTTTGGAGATATTGATTGTCCGTAGAATTTTTCATCATTTAGACGAACACTGGATTATTATGAATTGACAGCACGGTTTTCGTTCCAAGCAACCCTGTCTTACTAACTAGTTATCAGCCCGAGAACTGTTGACTGAGGCGACTAGCTCAGGTAAATGGGTCGACGTTATCTTTTTAGATTTTTCAAAGGCATTCGATCGAGTTCCGCACTCACGTCTAATTAATTTGCATTCTCACTATGCTGTTCCTTGTACTATCTGCAATTAAGTTCGGGAATTCCTTAGCCGACGTTTCTACAGAGTTAGAGTAAGGAGTCACATTTCCACTACAAGATATGTAAATTTTAGAGTCCCTCAGGGTACTGTATTGGTCCTCTTCTTTTTATCATATTTCTAAATGACTTATTATTACGTATTTAAAACCCATGTTTAGCCTTTGTGGGTGATGTAAAACTTTGGTGCACTAGAGATTGTAAACTTTTGCAGAACGATCTTGACCGCAATTATGAATGGAGTGAAGCAACACAGATGAAGTTAAATATAAGTAAATGTGTATATATAAGGTTAGGTAGCGTTTGGATTGATCATAACTACGACAGTGGAGGACAGATACTTACAATTGTGTCGGAACAAAAAGATTTGGGTGTAATAATACACAAGACACTAAAATTTATTTGAATACTGATTTTGCTCGCAGTAAGGCACTTCAGATCCACTAGGCTGGCTGTTCCAGTGGTGTAGGTATAAATTTTTGTATATTATTTTTGGTATCGGATATATTCTAACGATCTATTAGAAACTTACCTTGAGTGTGATTATAATAAATAATAGTATTTATAATATTATAATTATTTTATAATATTGTAATTAAATATTATAATATGTAATGTATTATCATATTTAATGTTTAATGTTATATATTTAATACTATAATAAATAATATCATTTATAATATTATAATGTTATAATTAAATATTACAATATTTAATGTATAATTTATATTAAATGTTTTTACTTTTTCATATATTTTAATATATTTAAAAGCATTTTAAAATGTTGTCAACAATTTGTAATAGAAAACTGTAAATCTTAAAAATTATTTTAACTTACTTTGCTGATGCCTCTTGTGTGCTGGTAGTGATTTCAATGGCTAATTGAACGGTTCTCTGTAAAGCCTCTCGAGTTTTTTGATCAATTGGTTCAAGTGATATTATATCTAATGACGTAATTGTTATATAATTAAGTGGAAAAGTAATTGATTCCTTAACAACATCATTGTCATCTTTGCCAAAGACTGCGAGGTGAATTGTATTAGAGGAATTCTGTTAATTGAAAGAGAATTTTAATTTATTAATTTATTTTTTTAATAAGTGATAAATGTCATTATGAAAGTAAAAATACTCTTTTTAAAATTAACTAAGCGAATTTATATTCCTATAAATTTATAAAAATATAAAATAAATTTGAATTTCTCTAAATTTGTTAGAGGAAAAGAACAATAAGACAATTTTATATTCAAACTAAAAATGCGTTTTTGCGTTATTGATAATTAAATAAATTTTGTATCTACTTTCGGGCTTCTTTAATTTTGATCGTTCCTATTTCAAAGATAGAATAAAATTGAAAAATTAATATTAAAAATAAAATTAATTTAATAAAATTAAATTTATAGATTATAAATTGTTTCATAATGCCTTATCTTTGTTCACTTCTTTAACTATTTGTTATTAATTCTATGTTTCCACCTTTTCAATCAGCATATCGACCACAACATTCTACTATGACCGCATGCACAAAACTCTCCAATGATCTACTTCTTGCTCTTGACAAACATCTAGTAAGCCTTGTAATTTCACTTGATTTATCCTCCGCCTTTGATGTAGTTGATCACACTATACTTCTCTCATGTCTCAAACAACGTTACTGCTTCTCGTCTCATGTCATTTCTTGGTTCAAATCCTACCTCTCAAATCGCTCTTATCACGTAGTCTCCAACTCCAACTCTTCTGCGCCGGTTCCTCTCAGCTGCGGTGTACCACAAGGATCCGTTCTAGGGCCGTTTCTTTTCACCCTTCTTCTTGGTGATTTATCTTCCATCGTGGTCCCTTTCGGCTTTGAAGTTATTCAGTACGCTGACGATATAGTAATATATGCATCATGCACACTTACATCTGCATCCAACCTCGCTTCTGATGCATCGTCTTGCCTCTCTGCTATTCACGCATATCTTTGTTCAATCCGTATGTTTTTAAACAACGAGAAATCTAACATGATGTGGATAACACCACGCCACTCTTACACCCTCGATTTTCCAGTATGCATACACAATTTCCGTCTACCAGAAGTGACTATCATGACAATCCTCGGTGTCCCTTTTGACAATAATCTCTCGTTTCTGTCTTTTATTCGTAGCAAGATCAGTTCATGCTCCCTCATCCTCCGTGACATTCGAAGTGTCCGTAGAAACCTCGACGTCAAATCGACAGCTATTTTAATCTCCAGCCTTTTCATGCCTCGTCTAGAATATTGCTTAGGTCTTCTCGTAAACTGTCCAGCATATCAATTTCACTATCTACAAAGGATTCTGCACATGGCTGCTAGGGTCATCTTCCGCCTTCGCAAGTACGACCACATCTCCAACACCCTCCGCATCCTTAACTGGATCGACATTCCGAACCGCATAACCTCTCAAATTCTCACACTTGCATGGCAAATCAAATTCCGGCACAACCCTCCTTATCTATATCTTCCTGATAGCGCATCCAATATGACGACTGGTCTCTCCCTAAGAAGTCATCGCTCCTACTCGCTTTTCGTCCCCCGTCACAACGGTAATCACGGATATCGTGCGTTCACCATCGCTGCACCACGCCTTTGGAACAAACTTCCTCGAGTCACAAAATCATTGACGTTGCTTAAACACTTCAAAACTTCCTTGATCGCCGTACTTCTTGCAAACGAACTAAAATAACACTTTCAGCCGCAATCAATTCAATAACTCTACATACAAGTTCAAACACTCATCGGACGTAAACTTGTCTTTTAATTTTTATAGTGGGCCTGTAAATGGTTCTATTTTACCATAATGGCGACTCTAAATAAATTCTATTCTATTCTAATCGTTATTATATTATTTTGTAAAACAAAAAAAACATGAATTTAATTCATATGTATTAATGTTTTATCTTTGATCTTGTTTTATTAGTCAAATACCGTTATTGACGATATCGGATTTCTTCAAAATCATTTTAATAATTTAATATTTACATATTTTAAACAAAGTTAATATGGAAATACAACCAAACATAAAATAGTAAAATATATAAATCAACACAATAATATTAAAAATAAATTTAAACTGTTAAGTGGAAAATTTTTATGGATAATAAATAATATTTTATATTAGAATAGGATAATGAAATTTCAACATATAATTATATTTAATTATATAAATAATCTCGGTTACTATAGAAATACAATCACAAAAAAATAGTTAAATATATAAATTAACAAAATATTATAAAAAATAAATAAATGAATATAAAATATTTATGCATACCATAATATTATATAGCATAAAATATAATACATTAAATAATTAAATTTTAAGAATTACCATAATTTGTAATGAAATTGGTTTTCTTCAAAATCATTTGAATAATTTAATAGATGCATATTTTAAAGTAGGTTACTATAAAAATAACATCAAGCAGAAAATAGTAAAATGTATAAATAAATAATATACTTTATATTATAAAATACTTTATATACCTTATATTATATACTTTATACTTTATTTTTCAGATAGAAATTTGATAATCATATTTAATCAGATGAAATACGTTCTTAGCACGTATTTGGCCCCGCTGATATGCTAGGTAGCGGAGTTAGGGGCCGAAAACTAATAGCAAGCAGTTCCTTCTGATGACTCCTAATCCTTATTCTGATAAAAGGTCTGTTATTTATTAGTCAATTCATAAAAATGACTTTTATTTTAAATTTAAATGTTTTATTTTAACTCGATAAATTATAAAAATCTTATAATAAATAATATACTTTGTATTAGAATAAGACACTTAGGTAGCCTTACTCTTAATAACACCAATATTAATGATAAAGAAGGTATATATCTAGATACGATATATACCATATATAAATATGATAAAATTAATATATGATATTAAATCATATATGATATTTATGATTTTATACCTAAAAACTAGGTATTTTCAAATAATAAACTATTATTATTAGAAATCCAAGTAACTTATTCATAATATAATCAATATTGATGATGATGTATATATTTAGATATGAACATTAAATTAACATCAATTAAAACTTCTTTTAATTTACATCTTAAAGATGACGTATTTAAATTTACAAGAAACATATTTTTGCATATTTTTGGCTTTCTTCAAAACCATTTAAATAATTCAAAATACACCAAGGTTACTATAAAAATAATGTTTTTTATATAGAAATAAAATCAAACAGAAAATTAGTAAAATATACAAATTAACAAAATATTATAAAAAGTAAATTTAAACTTTTAAACTGAAATTTTTTATGGATGGAAATTAACCAATAAGTTTGGTATTAGAATAATATACTTGATAATCATATTTCATAAAAGGAAATACGTCATCAGAGCATTAAAATATTTAAATATTAAAACAAAAATATAAAATATTTTGCTATTTAGTAATTATTAATTAAAACTAATCATGAATCGAAAATCCAAACATGTCATTAATCAAAATCCAGTCAACCAAACAACAAATTTTTCTATAAATATCATATTTCCTAAGAAATACGTTATTATTTCGTAATTATTTATTTATTATTTAATTTTTTGAATTTTTATCTCTTTTTATAATTTATAAATAATATAAAATACACAGACTCAGTTAGCTGATCTTATAATGAGATATGAATAAAACGGGTAATATCTGTTATATCGCCTGTTTTAATATTTTGATGTTCAATGTTTTATAATTGACATTCGCAATAATGTTCAATGATCCATTCGACGTGCTATTATATTGTACAGGGCGTTTAAACATCGATAGAAAATAAATTAAGCGAGATAAAATAAAACTTGAAAAAGTGTTGTAATAGTCGTAAATTTGTGATTAATTTAATTAATTTAATTAATTACTTTAATTTATTTTCTCTTGATGTTTAAGGGCTCTGTACAATATAAGAGTACGTCGAATGCATCATTGAACATTATTGCGAATAATATTTTCATAATAATTTAGATAACATCAAATCAAATCAAAATCACTTTATTTACGAAATACAGAACAAGTATCTTAGCTCATATACAGGAGGTTTCATATAGAAAGGAAATAGATTTGTAAAAATTAGAGAAAGAACAAAAAGATGTAAAAATTGAAAATCAGCGTCTATCAGAAAATTGATTTAATCATCGATATGAAATGAGTTTTCCCATTTTATATGAATTGCGGATTTATTCTTTTATTATGGTAAGTAATAGCACGGTGCAGGAAACTATCCAACATCTGTTGTGTTCTAACAGAATTTGTGATGTATTTACGAGTATATCGCATGTTTCTGATGTTTCTGTTATTTATTTCTTCTGCCGCACCTAATCTTTCGAGAAACTTCGCGTTTCCAGCTGTGCGTAAAAAGAGATTCTTCAAAATATCGTCTAATGATGTAAATGGTTTCTCCGCAATGCGTTGTGCATAGTTGTAGATTACTTTTAGTCGACGAACATTCTCTACGGACATGTTTATGTGAACAGGATATCCATAAGTTAGCAAAGAAATTACGGTTGCTGTATATATTTGTTCGATTTGATGTGGAAGCGCTCCCTGTTATTAACAGCGCTCCCTGTTAAGCGCTTCAACATCAATTATTTGATGTGGAAGCGCTCACATATTCATAATATTAACATATTCGCGATAATATTTTTTAAAATCAAATAATTTCGACATAATAATGTATTATTAAATACATTGGTATTCACTTCATTGACCGTTACAACATAAATGTAAATATGTGATGAATCTCGAAAATCAGAACGATATTCACGGCGGGCCACATAAGACCTCTGGTTTAAATAAATGTAATTATTATTATTTAATGTATACCTGATTTATTTCAAAAATTACATTTAAGGTATCTCGCAAATGGGCTCATTGAAAACAAACAAAATTAAAATAAGTATTCATTTGATGTAATCACCGTCTCCGTATTGGAATGTTGCCATTAAAAATTGAAAGAACAATAAAACAATTGGTCTCAAATAATTTGTTCTCTAATATTATCATGTTATATTTAACAAAACAAATTATTTAACATTTTATAATTTAAAGCAAAAAAATACCGTTGAAATTATGCATTCGATGTGCTCTTATATTCTACAGAGCGTTTAAACATCGATAGAAAATAAATTTAGCGAGAGAAAATAACACTTGAAAAAGACTTGCAATAGTCGTAAAATTGTGAGTAATATATTTAATAATATTTAATATAGTAATATATTAATATAGTAATTTCGCGAAGCATCCCCGAGAATTAAAACTTTTTAATTTTATTTGAATATTTCGGCTGTTCGTGCAGCCCTTTTCAATTGTATTATCTCTCTTAGTTTGTAAACGAACGCAATATTATTCAATTATTTATTATTTAATTAATTAGATTTTATTTGACTTTACTTTTAATAATTTTTATTTACAAAATAAAAATAATTAAAATTTATTTTTATTTACAAAATACTTATACTCAGTTAGCTGACCTGCTTTATATAACAATTATTAATTATAATTATTTATTGTTTATTTTTAATTATTAAAATTTCATTTATCTTTATTTTTAATTTATAATTGATATTAAATACGTAGACTCAGTTGGCTGATAGGATTTTTTTACGAGACTTTTTTAAAACTTGTCTCATTTAATTCCAAATTAAATTTAATGAAACGTAGAATTTCTTAATAACATGATATATTTTATTCTCATTTTACGAAAACACGTTGTTTGAAGCAAATATCACAAAAAGATAAAGTAATTGAAAAAATATGTGATTAATTAATAACCTCGTGTTTAAAAATAACCTCGTGTTGTTTAGATGTCTTAATATTATAATATTAATGCTGCCTTGATAAATTACCTTATGAAAATCATTGAACGGCACCAATGATACTGCGTTTCTTATACGTGACGTCACTACCTTGCATAAGTCTCCGATAAAATCCGGAATAGCAAATATGCGTATTTTTTCTTCGTCTGCTTCACTATTTATTGAAAATATCCAATGTAAATTAATTCTCAAAGACAAGCGCGCATGGTCGGCAGTTTCAATTGTGAACATTTCTTCAAAGTAATCTGGACCTAACGGAAGACACAACACTTTCCTCGCGTTTGCTTTTTTCGGTATTCCTTCAGATAATCTTAAAATAATGAACTGCTCATCGGGTTGTAGAAGGGCTAACTGTGGTCCGAATATTACTCTAAATAAAATTAATTATTAATAGCAATTCAAATATGATTAATATGATTAAAATATGATTAATTAAATATGTAAAATTAATTAATATTTATTAATTAATCATTAAATATTTATTAATTAATAATAATTGATAATTAAAGATAAATTAACGAAAAATGCAATTCATAATCCATGGAATTCATGCTCTTTTCCACTAAACATGAAATTCATCCTAAACAAAAAGTTAGGCGATAATTAAAAAATTTTAGGTGATTAAAAATTAATTGTGCGGTAATACCATTGTTCTTTACTGTTTATAATTTCTTGAATTATATGTTAATGGCTTATTTAAAAATTTACAGGATAATTTCAGAATCGTTGTTAATAATCGACGGATTATTTTAGGATTTTTAGAAAAGATTTTTTATTAAAGAAGCAAATGAGGAGAATAAATAACTAAAATGCTTATATTAAATGTACAATTAAAAAATGGTTCAATAGACTTATTAGTTCATCGGTCCAATTAACTTATTACAGCATTTTCAAATGCTATTCATCACTCGGAAACTTTCAACCTATAAAATATTTCATTATACATTTATAATATTATATATTATATATTAATATTATATATAATATTAATATTATATATTAATATTATAACAATATATATTTTATTATACATTTTTTAATCGGCGATTTTTATGTGTTGCAAATGTAAAATACAATTAACTCTAAATTCAAATATTTAATTTCAGAAAAATATAATTATTATGTAAACATTACAATTATATATATTTTTACTTTATTCCAATTATATAATTATATTATTATAATCAGATAATAATCTGATAATTTTCTTCGGTGAGATTTAATAATCGCTGAGATTATTAATTATTGGCGATTTTGAATAAAAACTGTTTAAATAGTAAACTGTATGGCTTTAAATCTATTTGCTACAACTCTGTAAGTTTACAGCTTAGACCATCTGCGCAAATAAGTTCGAAATTATTAAATTCGAACTAATTTTGCAACTTCAAGTTACCATTTATTCTTCATCCAATTTTGAACAAGTTTTGTTCTATTAATTTGTTCAGAAAGTTCAAGCGTTAATACTTGTTTAATAGCAAAATTATTTTATTGTCCAATAATACGTTCGATGTGCTCTTTAATTGTTCAGTGCATTTTAACATCGAGAGGAATAATAAAATAAAAAATTATTGTTCGCAAATTTTCGACTATTACAATAGCTCTTTAAACGTCCGTTTTTGGTTCCTCAATCGAGTAAATTAGAGACTTTTATCGAATTATAGGTCTTGTTTAATTTGACATACGGAACGCAAAATGGCATACGCTATTTCCTAATACAGCGATACAAATTATGGACTTTTATAGAATTTTAATTATTAATTTTTATTATAACTATTTATAATATTAATATAATAGTTATATTAATATTATTTACTTATAATAAGTAATATTATATATAATATTATAATATATATTATATATACTATAATATTATATATAATATTATTTATATTTTAGTATATAAGTAATAGTCATTTTCAAGTGTTATGCTTTTACATGAAAATGAAAAAAGTTTTATGTTTTGTCAATTCTTTATGTTTTACTACTTGAATTATATAATTGTATAATTTTATAATTGTATAATTATGTAATTGAATAATTATATGATTATAATCAGATAATAATCTGATTATCAGAAAATAATCGGATAATAATTTGATCAGATAATAATCTGATCAGAAAATAATCTCATCGATTAATAATCGCCGAGATTAATTTTTGCTATTCTAAATAAAAACTATTGAAATGAAAAACTGTATCACTTTAAATCTTTACGCTTCAGCTAGGACAATCCGCGCAATAATAAAAGGTGTATTATTATTTTAATAATCCTTAACAAAGGTTTTATTTAGGATTATTAAAATGCTTATTAAATCGAACACAATTCTTATGCAGTCAATAGCAAATTTATTTATAAAAAGAACCATCGGTGTATATTAATTGCACAAGTTATGTTCCATAAATATAATAATAATATTAGGTTAATAATATTAAAATTTTTACTATATAAATAATTATTTTTATTAAATTTATTATTATATAAATACAAGATACACATTTATTAAAAAATATACCTGGATTTACGAAATATACCTGGATTTACGTAAACGGTAATCATAAATTTTGCATGCAGTGTTATGTGGAACTTTATAGCTTACAACACGATATTTTTCCCTTTTTAAAATCAATGATCTTTCTAGAACGCTTTCTAAGTCGTCATCAAGTAGATCATACACCTATTGTTTATAAAGAATCTTGTAAATTTAATAATCAAATACAACTTTGATAATCTTCAATACAACAACATGAAATTCACTAACATTAAAGAGTATTTCATTATTATAGACCCCTATTTGCAATATTATAGACCCCTATTTGCATTATTATAGACCCCTTTTTGCATTATTATAGACCCCTTTTTGCATTATTATAGACCCCTTTTTGCATTATTATAGACCCCTATTTGCATTATTATAGACCCCTATTTGCATTATTATAGACCCCTATTTGCATTATTATAGACCCCTATTTGCATTATTATAGACCCCTATTTGCATTATTATAGAACCCTTTTTGCATTATTATGGACCCCTATTTGCATTATTATAGACCCCTTTTTGCATTATTATAGACCCCTATTTGCATTATTATAGACCCCTATTTGCATTATTATAGACTCCTCCTTCAGGTTGCTTTGGTTCATGTTATTTTTACGAATAACCATAATATAATTTTAAAACTAAAAATATAAAAGGGTATTTAATTTAAATAAAATCAGCATGTACAATTGCTTGTAAAACCCATCTTCTCATATGTTCAAAGTATCCAGTCATTATGAAGTTATCATTTGTAACTATGTCATTAATTACACCAATAAGCATTTGAGGATTGGTAGATGCGGGTCATTGTTTGACTCTTGCTTTTAGACATGCAAAGAATTCCTCAATAGGATTGAGCTGAGGAGAGTACGGAGGTAAGAACATAGGTATGTAGTTTTTTATGTTAAACGCTTCGCGAACCTCGGCTGTCTTGTGTATGGATGCGTTGTCCATTATTACATATTTCCTGTTGTTGCTTTCTAACGGTAAAAACTTTGAAGAAATGAATTCTATAATATCAATAGATTTAAAACTTCCGATTTTGGTTTTATGTGCGAAAACACCAGAAGTTGTTATAGCACACAGCAGTGAAACATTTACACCTTTCGAATTTGGGACATTAATAAAACACTTCGTATTTTTTGGCGAATACTCCATTTTCTGATGCAAATGTAGATTAAACCCAGATTCGTCAAGAAAAATCAATCTGTCATCGGCAATCGTATTGATAGTTGTTCCATATTGGGCCCTTGTTGTTTTGTTGATGTTACTGTTTCTATATATCGGAACCAAGGTCAGCGTCTTCCTTGTGTAATTCATTTTCTTTATGATTCTTGAGACGGTTGAAATGGAATAGGAACCTAAAGCATTGTATGAAGAAAGAGTAGATGCCAGTGTTTTTAAACTTGCGCATGGGTTAGAAGCTATCTCTGTAGATAAAATGCTTTTCTCAAACGACAAATTTTTCAAGTTCACTGTTTTTTTTTCTCCAGCAGTTTTAAAATTTGTAAATTTGTTAATTCGTAGCCTAGCAGTCAAGAGCGCAAACCAAAGTACGGAGAGCGATAGCTCGAATCTCGGATGTGTCAAGTTCCAAAAGGTGAAGAGTTGGTAGTCAGCCTTATAACGAGCCCGGGGATACCAACATGTGACAAAAAGCGGGCAAAACGAAAACGGCTGTGGCAATGGTGCCGTTAGTAGTCAGGGAGTATGGAGTTGGATATCATGAATAAAGGATTCTGTAGCTGGTTTTCAATGTGAAAGTCACCATGTGTGAACTAGCAACTATTCAATACATAAATAAGCAGCCATCAAAGGATCACCAGTCCTGATTTCCATCGATCTTTATGATCCCATACGAAACAATCTATAATAAGCATGCCAGAGAGCATCTCGGACAATACAGTTTCTGGATATTATGATGGAAGGTTTCATATACTGTGTGAAATCTGGAAATCCTGGATTCGTAGCCTAGCAGTCAAGAGCACAAGCCAAAGTACGGAGAGCGACAGCTCGAATCTCGGATGTGTCAAGTTTTAAAATGTGAAGAGTTGGTAGTCAGCCTTCTGACGAGCCCGGGGCTACCAACATGTGGCAAAAAGCTGGCGAAACGAAAACGGCTGTGGCAATAGTGCCGTTTGTAGTCAGGGTGTATGGAGTTGGATATCATGAATAAAGGATTTCGTAGCTGGTTTTCAATGCGAAAGTCACCATGTGTGACCTAGCAACTATTCAATACATAAATAAGCAGCCATCAAAGGATCACCAGTCTTGATTTCAATCGATCTTCATGATCCCATACAAAATATATATATATATATATATATATATATATATATATATATATATATATATATATATATATATATATATATTACAGTCAAGCATCCGAAAGTTTGATCCTCTGGTTGTTTATGATGGTCTGCATTGCAAATTGTTGGATTTAAGAGCTAACGCCACCAACAATTTAAGCTAGATGTCGGAAATGCATTTTCACAATGTCACAGAGGCAGCCGAAACGGCGTGTGATAGTTCATCTTACTGACGATGGCTGCCGGCTATCACATGACCGTCTAGGAGTGACGAAAGTTTGCAGACTGAAGAATATGCTCGATTCAAACACTTATATATATGAGGTTAACTGCTTTTGGGATCCGTTGTATGACGCTTTTATTATATTAAATTGAATATTTAATATTTTAAATTTAATTGGTCCGGGAAGATTAAGTGTACGAAATTGCGGAACAATGTGCGAGAATATCTCAAGATACTTGCACAAAACACTGTATCTTATTCTTGTAGGTCGACCATCCTTTGTTTCTAGTACTGATGGATTTATACGGGCACTTAAGGCATTCTTACCTCAGATACAAACTACGTATATATTATGCACCCTTGACGTGGAGTCTCTATTCACTTCAATTGTTTATGAAAATTGAGTGAAAGCAATATGTAAATTTCTTTCCGACGCAGGAACTGATGAGGACGAAACTGAGAGTCTATCGCAACTCCTAAAGATGATTCTTACTTCGAACATATTCAGCTTTAATGATAAACTATATCAGCAACAAATTGGATCAGCCATGGGTACTCCAGTCGGCCCAACGTATGCCGGATTGTATGTTGCTGCGATTGAGGAGAGATACATCAGCAAATGAAAATGTAAACCGAGTTTATGGTTAAGATACATTGATGACATTGTTGGTGTCTGGGATCACGGCTTAGGAAAACTAAAGGAGTTTCTTGATGATCTTAATAATGAATCAGAACTTAACTTCACGAGCAACGTAATAAATGATTCTACTATAATTAGTTTTCTAGACATCAAGCTGACCAAAACATCATCAGATTCTTGGAAAACTTCCGTCTTTCGCAAGTTCGAAGATACTCGAATCTGATTCATGCAAGCAGTGAGCATTTTCCTAAAGTAAAACGGTTATTAATACGGAATGAGTCAATTAGAACAAAGAAAATCTGTTCAAATAATGTTATTTTCGAACGCTTCCTTCAAAGTCTGCATAAAGAAATTATTTATCGCGGATACACGCGTAAATATATAGATAGACAATTTAATGATGTAATAAAAATGGATCGTTCTAAACTTCTTTTAGTCAAAAACAAGGAAGATGTAGAAACAATAAATGCCTTCCACACAGTGATAGACTACCATCCTGCCCTAACAAATATCCAGTCTGATATAAACAGATCAATCAAATTCGCCCAACTTACAGATTTCCGCCATCTAAAGGTCGGGTTTAGGACAACTTGTAACCTACAAAGTTTGCTAAAATACAAGTAACAAGAAGAAAGAATAAGTAGACCTTTTATGGATAAACGTTGCAAATGTTGTTCTGAAATGAAGACCTCACAATTTTTCTCCGGGGCTACAACTGGCATGCGATATTCTACAGATGGCGAATATACTCGCAAATCCAAAAATATCGTCTATCTGTGTGAATGTACTCGTTGCCATCAACAGTATGTAGGAGAAACATCAGAACAAATGAACGTCCGATCAAATAACAGACGCGCAGATATAAAGAAAAAGCGTATAGGACGCGACAGCGCGGCAACACATACCATCACGAACGCTGATCACACAATGCAAGTTACCATCATACGAGGTGAATTTGCCAACGAAGCAAAACGTAAGCAGTGTGAACATCAGTGCATTGTTCAATTAATGTGTGATACAACACTAAACACACATCACAGATGCCGACTTCCATGATCAAGCGTATATAACGACAAAATCGACGTGTAAGCAGTAGTACACAAATATAACTGACGAAGACTTCAGTGAGAAGTCGAAAGCTTTTGTTAATAAATATTTGTGTAAATATACAATAATTGTCCTTCTTTTCTTCGGTTAATATCCAATTTAATGTAATGAAAGCGTCCTACAACGGATCCCGAAAGCAGTTAATCTTTTCATTCAAAGATAATGAAAGCTTCCCTACGAGGAACCTGCAATCTCAAAGAAGAACAAAAGCACTTGCTCACGAACAATTTCTACGATTTTGTCTTGACAATTCAATTACAACGAAGGGACTAAGAATTAAAAAGTCTATGAAATAAACACGAGTCTAATAAATAATAACACTTCCAAATGTTTAACTGTCAAATGTAACAAACTGATCAAAACTACTGAATTACAAATGACAAGAATTCTATGGCAAGCTTATTCTAACATATATAATTCGATAAAAGAAGACATTGATCAAGTTGTTAATATTCAATTTAATAAATATTATATACAATATATATTGTACAATACTATATATATTGTGTATATATCAAAATAGGTAAGTATATAAAACTAAACCAAGCTTCTTTTGTAATTTTATTTAAAAACGTCTTCCGGTTACCCCTTCGTCAGTAGCACAATTTAATATTCCTGGTAGAATATTAAATTGTGAAACTGACGAATCTCGGATAATAAGAGAGCGACAGCTCGAATCTCGGATAATTCAAATTTCAAAAAGGCGAAGAGTTGGTAGTCAGCCTTCTGACGAGCCCGGGGCTACCAACATGTGGCAAAAAGCGGGCGAAACGAAAACGGCTGTGGCAATGGCGCCGTTATTAGTCAGGGTGTATGGAATTGAATATCATAAAGGCAGGATTCTGTAGCTGGTTTTCAAGGCGAAAGTCACCTAGTGTGACTAGCAACTACTCAACACATAAATAAGCATCCATCAAAGGATCACCAGTCCCGATTTCAATCGATCTTCATAATCACATACGATACAATCTATAACAAGCACGCCAGAGAGCATCTCGGACAATGCAGTTTCTGGAGATCATGATGGAAGGTTTCATATACTGTGTGAAATCTGGTAATCTTTGATTCGTAGCCTAGCAGTCAAAAGCGCAAGCCAAGTACGGAGAGCGACAGCTCGAATCTCAGATAATTCAAATTTCAAAAGGCGAAGAGTTGGTAGTCAGCCTTCTGACGAGCCCGGGGCTACCAACATGTGGCAAAAAGCGGGCGAAACGAAAACGGCTGTGGCAATGGCGCCGTTATTAGTCAGGGTGTATACAATTGGATATCATGAAGGAAAAATTCTGTAGCTAGTTTTCAATGCGAAAGTCACCTCGTGTGACCTAGCAACTATATATATATATATATATATATATATATATATATATATATATATATATATATATATATATATATATATATATATATATATATATATATATATATATAAAATGAACCCAAACCATGCGTAATCGAACGCAAAACACAACGCTAGACACGTGTTTCGTCCTTACGGGACTCTTCAGTAGCGTGAACATGACTCTTATCCAATGGCACATTAATCTACACCGAAACAAATCTATGTAGTTCTCTGCTGATCTATAAAAAGATTCAATTATATTTTGTTAAAGTATAAATTGAAAAGCAGTCCAGGATCCACGAGGGATTCCATTTATATTTCTAAAATGTTCAGATTGAAACTGGAGCGAACTACATCTATTTACCAAAGTGTGCGCCCAGTAATCCAATGAACTCAAACCATGCGTAATCGAACGCAAAACACAACGCTAGACACGTGTTTCGTCCTTACGGGACTCTTCAGTAGCGTGAACATGACTCTTATCCAATGGCACATTAACACACACTGAAACAAATCTATGTAGTTCTCTGCTGATCTATAAAAAGATTCAATTATATTTTGTTAAAGTATAAATTGAAAAGCAGTCCAGGATCCACGAGGAATTTCAATTATATTTCTTAAATGTTCAGATTGAAACAGGAGCGAACTACATCTATTTACCAAAGTGTGCGCCCAGTAATCCAATGAACTCAACCTATGCGTAATCGAACGCAAAACACAACGATAGACTCGTGTTTCGTCCTTACGGGACTCTTCAGTAGCGTGAACATGACTCTTATCCAATTGCACATTAACATACTTAAACAAATCTATGTAGTTCTCTGCTGATCTATAAAAAGATTCAATTATATTTTGTTAAAGTATAAATTGAAAAGCAGTCCAGGATCCACGAGGGATTCCATTTATATTTCTAAAATGTTCAGATTGAAACTGGAGCGAACTACATCTATTTACCAAAGTGTGCGCCCAGTAATCCAATGAACTCAAATCATGCGTAATCGAACGCAAAACACAACGCTAGACACGTGTTTCGTGCTTACGGGACTCTTCAGTAGCGTGAACATGACTCTTATCCAATGGCACATTAATCTACACCGAAACAAATCTATGTAGTTCTCTGCTGATCTATAAAAAGATTCAATTATATTTTGTTAAAGTATAAATTGAAAAGCAGTCCAGGATCCACGAGGGATTCCATTTATATTTCAAAAATGTTCAGATTGAAACTGGAGCGAACTACATCTATTTACCAAAGTGTAGTTCGCTCCAGTTTCAATCTGAACATTTTTGAAATATAAATGGAATTCCTCGTGGATCCTGGACTGCTTTTCAATTTATACTTTAACAAAATATAATTGAATCTTTTTATAGATCAGCAGAGAACTACATAGATTTGTTTCAGTGTGTGTTAATGTGCCATTGGATAAGAGTCATGTTCACGCTACTGAAGAGTTCCGTAAGGACGAAACACGTGTCTAGCGTTGTGTTTTGCGTTCGATTACGCATGGTTTGAGTTCATTGGATTACTGGGCGCACACTTTGGTAAATAGATGTAGTTCGCTCCAGTTTCAATCTGAACATTTTAGAAATATAAATGGAATCCCTCGTGGATCCTGGACTGCTTTTCAATTTATACTTTAACAAAATATAATTGAATCTTTTTATAGATCAGCAGAGAACTACATAGATTTGTTTCAGTGTGTGTTAATGTGCCATTGGATAAGAGTCATGTTCACGCTACTGAAGAGTCCCGTAAGCACGAAACACGTGTCTAGCGTTGTGTTTTGCGTTCGATTACGCATGATTTGAGTTCATTGGATTACTGGGCGCACACTTTGGTAAATAGATGTAGTTCGCTACAGTTTCAATCTGAACATTTTAGAAATATAAATGGAATCCCTCGTAGATCCTGGACTGCTTTTCAATTTATACTTTAACAAAATATAATTGAATCTTTTTATAGATCAGCAGAGAACTACATAGATTTGTTTCGGTGTAGATTAATGTGCCATTGGATAAGAGTCATGTTCACGCTACTGAAGAGTCCCGTAAGCACGAAACACGTGTCTAGCGTTGTGTTTTGCGTTCGATTACGCATGATTTGAGTTCATTGGATTACTGGGCGCACACTTTGGTAAATAGATGTAGTTCGCTCCAGTTTCAATCTGAACATTTTAGAAATATAAATGGAATCCCTCGTGGATCCTGGACTGCTTTTCAATTTATACTTTAACAAAATATAATTGAATCTTTTTATAGATCAGCAGAGAACTACATAGATTTGTTTAAGTATGTTAATGTGCAATTGGATAAGAGTCATGTTCCCGCTACTGAAGACTCCCGTAAGGACGAAACACGTGTCTAGCGTTGTGTTTTGCGTTCGATTACGCATGGTTTGAGTTCATTGGATTACTGGGCGCACACTTTGGTAAATAGATGTAGTTCGCTCCAGTTTCAATCTGAACATTTTAGAAATATAAATGGAATCCCTTGTGGATCCTGTACTGCTTTTCAATTTATACTTTAACAATATATATATATATATATATATATATATATATATATATATATATATATATATAGTAGCACGAATGTGCTGAGTAGACAACGGTCTAGGATTTCTTACGAAATACGGCATTTATACTAAATGGTGTTGCATGATAGACTGGACTTCGATTCACAACTTTCAGTCACCATGTCACTTCTATACGACCACTTCAGCATCGAAATGATGAGTACCCGGCAACACTCATTAGTAGAATGAGGTACACACTGGTCGTTTCGGTTGCCTGTGTGACATTGTGAATAAAGGCGTTTCCGACACTTTGCTTAATTGACTGAGGCTTACGCTCTTTACCAGATCGAATTGCTGTGCGGATCATCCTTAAACACTAGGCAGAGGTGGAATATATATATGTATATATATAGGTGCAATCAATGGTGCAATATATATAGTATTGAGATTGTAACCAGCACAACACCGCAAAAAAACAGTACTTATCAGTAGGGAGAACTACCATCAGTCGTTTCGGCTACCTTTTGATATATTAAAAAGGTGGTAGTTTACCCTACTGATGTCTGCTGCCGGCCTTCATCAGCTTGTCTAGGAGTGATTAGGAAGTATGCTCTGCACGTAGTCGACCTCCGGATTTCGGCAACATCTACAATTATGAAACTGAAGCTTATTAGCTCCCGGAGCACAGTTTAACACTATTTGTAATAAAATTATAAAAATGTATCCTCCATATGATCCTGTGAGAAAGCAAGCAACGACAGCAATTAAAATTCCTGCTGAATAAAATTAGGATGATCCGGAACGCACATGGTTTGTTTAAAGAGGCTAGGCCTATGCTACCACGTTAGCAAATTCTCGGAAACGCCTATTTAACATTGCACAAGGCAGCCAAAACGACTGATAATAGTTCACCCTACTGATTAGTGCTACCGGCTACTATCAGCGCTTCTTAGAGTGATAAGGTACTCTGCTCTACTTGTAATTTAACTCCGGTTTTTGGCAACATTTACAATTATGAAACTGAAGCTTATTAGCTCCCGGATCACAGTTTAACACATTCAGATATAAAATTATAAAAATGTATCCTCCAAATGATCATGTGAGAAAGCAAGCAACGACAGCGAGTTAAGTTCCTGCTGAATAAAATTAGGATGATCCGGAAAGCACATGGTTTGCTTAAAGAGGTAATGCCCATGCTACCACGTTAACAAATTCTCGGAGATGCCTTTTAAATATATCACAAGGCAGCCGAAACGACTAATGGTAGTTCACCCTACTGATGAGTGCTGCCGGCTACCATCAGCTCGTCTAGGAGTGATAAGGAAGTCTGCTCTGCATGTAATCGAACTCCGGTTTTTGGCAAAATCTACAATTATGAAACTGAAGCTTATAAGCTCCCGGAGCACAGTTGAACACAATCACAATTAAAATTATAAAATTATTAGCTTCAGCTATTTCATTATGACGGGGCAGTTACACATTCACTAAGCCATGGAAATATAGACACAATGAACTATTGTGTACTGACTAGTGACATCAGAAACGATGTTAAGAAGAAATGGTAGGGTTGTTGTTTACGGATAAACCGCATGGGTGTAACAAAAAAGCGCCGTTCCACTAGCAGGACGTAACAGGATCATAAACTTTCAATTATGTAAATGATTTTTATTTTAGAAACGTCGAATAAAATCTGCATTATTGTTTACTAATAATAAATAATTTTACTAATTTAATATTAATTACGGAATCTCAAAGGTTAACTAATAAATTTGATAAATATAAATTGTAGAAGTTACGTGACTACTAAATATACTTTGAAATATATACTATATATAGTATATATACTGACTACTATATATACTTTTTTTATATATACTATATATACTTTTACACCTGCCCTGGGACACCATCGAGTGTCCCAGGGCAGGTGTAACAACAAACTATATTTTTTATATTTGTACACTTTAATGTGTCCCTGTTAAACAGCATTTCTATTAAAAGGAATTTAGTGCCTGATGCATGGTTAAACTGCAATACGCACTGCCATGCACAGAGCTTATGCTAAATTTCCTCTGATGATTCAGATTAAGGGTAGTTCTGTTTTTCGAGCTTTAGACATTGTTTAAGCGTGTGTTAAGGTGCCTATGGATGATTATTAAAGTCACGGTACTGATGAGCTCCGTTAGAGCGAAACGCGTATACCGCTGTGAAGTTTGTCGTCACACATAAAATGACTGGGCATACGAAGCGACTTTGAATATTGCGAGAATAATTCGGTTCTATTTCTTGATCTGATGAGGATATATAGAATGCTGCCTGGTGTTTATGCCTCATCATGAAGAAAACATAGTGATTTATTTACGAGTACACCATTGTGTGTCCCATGGCAGGTGTAACAACAAATTATATTATTTATATTTGTACACTTTAAAGTGTCCCTGTAAAACAGCATTTCGATTTAAAGGAATTTAGTGCATGATGTATGGTTAAACTGCTGCAATACGAACTGCCATGCACAGAGCGTATGCTAAATTTCCTCTGATGATTCAGATTAAGGGTAGTTCTGTTTTTCGAGCTTTAAACACGGTTTAAGCGTGTGTTAAGGTGCCTATAGATGATTATTAAAGTCACGGTACTGATGAGCTCCGTTAGAGCGAAACGCATATACCGTTGTGAAGTTTGTCGTCACACATAAAATGACTGGGCATACGAAGCGACTTTGAATAATGCAAGAATAATTCGGTTCTATTTATTAGTCTGATGAGGATATGTAGAATGCTGCCTGGTGTTTATGCCTCTTCATGAGGAAAACATAGTGATATATTTATGAGTACACCAGTGAGTGTCCCATGGCAGGTGTAACAACAAATTATATTTTATATATTTGTACACCTGAAGGTGTCTCTGTTATACAGCATTTCTATTAAAAGGAATTTAGTGCCTGATGCATGGTTAAACTGCAATACACACTGCCATGCACAGATCTTATGCTAAATTCCCTCTGATGATTCAAATTAAGAATAGTTCTGTTTTTCGAGCTTAAGACGTTGTTTTAGCGTGTGTTAAGGTGCCTATGGATGATTATTAAAGTCACGGTAGTGATGAGCTCCGTTAGAGCGAAACGCGTATACCGTTGTTGAAGTTTGTCGACAACAAATTATATATAGTAGCCACGCTGACTACTAACGACACCATTGTCACAGCCGTTTTGGTTTAGCCCGCTTTCTGCCACATGTTGGTATCCCACACTAATCAGAAGGCTGATTACGATTCTTCTCCTTTCCAAAATTTGACTCATCCTAGATTTGAGCTGTCGTTCTCCGTACTTGGCTTGCGCTCTTTACTGCTAAACTACTATACGTTTCTTCAATGCTACCGACAATGAAGGAAAAAATTATTTATGCTTCGACTTTGACTTTCAAGTTGCTTCAGAATATTGGAATAAGCTTTTTATAATCAAAACTTTAAAAAACTTATCTATAATTTATTAAAAAATTGAACGACAATAATGTTCTAAGTCCGGATTTTCTGTCTTTTCGGCCAAGATACCGTTTTCGATTTATAAAACAAATATCATAAAAAACATTTCCAAAACCTGAAAAATGCATAAATTTCTCTAATTAAATTGATTTTACGACCAAGCTAAGGTTGCATCTCGAGTCCGGCTATGTGTGTAGCTGACCTAACATAGCAAATTGATTTCATGCAGTCCATAATCCGATGATCCATTGCATATTTTATTTCCATCACTGATGTTATTCGATCGATAATTGTACGGTTTAACATTAAACCTCCTTTCTAAACCTAATTTGCTATGATTGTCGTTACTACGCAACGACCATGTTCCAACATAACTTACAACTGGAGTTTTGCAACTGCTCATAACTTTGATTAGTACAAATCTATTAATATAATATTGCTTATTCTCGTTTCATACACCAGAACATGTCTTGGAAATGGATTAAGCATTTAGCTCCAGCTGAAGAAGAGCGTATAACAAGTGAAGTACTTACTTTTGCGTAGCTAGATCCCATTTAAATACACTCACTATGTCTGTCAAAAGAATTCTTCCGTGTCAGTTATTGTATGAATACATTATTTTACTACTAAGATGTCAATATTTCAATTTCTGTGATACATTAACATATACGTCATGGTACTGATAATATTTAGGCAGTCTAAAATAAAAATTTTATTTTTTTTGTAAAAATAAAAATTGTTTTGTCCCGTAAAGATAAAAATTGAAAAATTAAAAAGTTAAGAAGGTTACAAGGTTAACATTTTTTTATCCTTGAAGCGATCCATTCCTAATCGTTTTCTAAAATAACGGCTACTAGTATAAATGTTATAAGTTGTAAATCAAATTACTTTCAATCAAAAGGCGTAAAAATGTTTGTAATTGAATCACAACATTCGTTGCAATTGATACCGTTGAAATTGAATTGAATAAATTCTAATATTTCTAAAATCTAGTTGATTGACATTTATATGTCAATCAAATAATTACATTAAATTCTAACTTGTTGAAAAATCAAACTTGCAAATTATATCACTGTATTACTACTTACTTCTGCAGGTAGCTGTTTTTCCCATAGCTCTTCTTCTTCTGTGAGCATATAATTTCCACCTATTACTGCCCTAACCTCACCATTGTTTATGTTTTTTACGTAAATTCCTTCATTTTCCGCAAGTGCTATGGCTTTCCTCACATGCACTATTTCAATCGCCTCGGTAGGTACAAATTCGGTTGGTCCACGTAGCAACCACATGTCACCTATTTTACAACCTTCCATGGTGTCTACGCACCGCAAAATGAGACCATCATTCTCGGTTAACTGGTGTACATCCTTTATGCCTCCATCCAGCTTCTCTCCGGGATTTAAGAAAAATGAACAAGGACCACGGATAATTTTCTTCATTCCAATTTGACATTTTCCAGAACCATCAACTGGATTTAGGACTGTGCAATAATTTTTGGAATTTAATATCACCGCCTTTACTTCTTCTTCCGCCTAAAAACGTTTAATTGAGCATTATTTTCAACATATATTATAATTTAATGCATATATTACACAATATTTACGATTAAGATATTAAAGTTAAATTATTTTAACAAACTTTTTAATTATATACAAGATATTTTAATATATTTTTAAATTATATTTTTAAATATAATTTAAAAAGTAATTTATTAAAACAATTTATTTTATAAAAACAATTTATTCCATCTGTAATTAATGAATTAATTAATGAATTAATGAATTAATTTCTCAATTTGTATTACTTTAAGATTAAAAACTTTTCCTGATATTAGTCGAAATATTGAACCTTATTAAAACAATTTATTTTATAAAAACAATTTATTCCATCTGTAATCTATAACTTTACATTGAATTAATTTCTCAATTTGTGTTTCTTTAAGATTAAAAAATTTTCCTGATGTTAGCAACAATTTATAGTCGAAATATTGAACCAATAAATTTCGTTTTTTTCTTGGTAGGTATATATTCACGAATAATCTAATACTTAAAAATATAGATTTTTGCCTTAGGTGTAACACTTGCTTACATTAAAATAATAAAATGTAGAATAATTAATATTATAATAAAAATAAGAAATTCGTATAAATTTACTTAATTCTTTGTATTCCTTAAAGAATGATTTTATTAAGAATTGATAAACTACTGTCCAACTCAATTTCTCAATTTGTATTACTTTAAGATTTAATACCTGATGTTAGCAGCAATTTATAGTCGAAATATTGAACCAATAAATTTCGTATTTTTATTCTTCATGCGTGAATATTCATGAATAATCTATGGTATCTTAGCACAACCACAGTTATTCAAAAATATTTAAAGTCCATTACAATTCTTACAAAAAAAAACAATTTATACAATTTTATGCTTGATATCAAAAATTTTAAATTCTGCTAAATAAATTAATTGAAGAATTCTATCCAAAACACTCGCAATTTGCAAATTTATATAATATTTATTATTTTATTATATAAATAATAACATAATAATTATTTATTTTTAAAATAATAACAATAACAATATATATTTTTTATAATTTAAAAATTGAATTTTATATATTTATACTGCTTTTTAAAACAAAATATAATAACCTCTGGTTCAAACATATTTTTACAAACGATTAGAAAGATAAAATACTACTTAAGATCATTTATTAAAATCATTCTATTGCATTGTATTGTATTGTTAAAATATTCCGATAGGGTTTTATATCATAAGTATCTATGTAGCACCGTTGCCAAGTATACCCTGATAAGTTGATGAACATGAGCCTTTTGAAAATAGTATTTACAAAACTACTATACGATGATCATCAGAAAGGATTTAAATATATCAGCAGAACTTAGTCTCATCATATGTTATTTTGATAATTTTCTTCAAATTGTAAAAGACCATATTCAGATAAACACAATCTTCCTTAAGATTTTATCTTCAGGGTTTCACTATTTTACTTTCAATCAACATAACGTTTAAATATCATATAATTGCAACTTAGAAGACAGTTCAGTAAACAAAATAAGGTATTCTGAGCAGCATACCACATTGATTATAATACATACTATTATACCAACAGTTTATTTGCATCAAATATTACATCAAATAGTATATCAAACAGGTCATTAAATAATGCAAGTCATAGCATACCTTCTTGAATTATCCTTTATTTTAATGAAATAGACTATGTGATTCTATAAGAATTTTGAAATTTAATGAATAAAATTAAATATTTACTTACGTCTTCTACAACCTGTTCGTCAACTGAAGGCAAATAATCCCCAGATTCCCGTATTAACCATCTTTCACCAGCTACACGATTGTTCCCATAGATATCAACACAATCACGAACAGCTTCAATTAATAACGCATAATGCTTTTTTATATTTTGCGAATATATGATATTAAGCTCCTCCACCTCTTTGCGCGGCTTGTATGTACCTTTACCGGAAAGTATAGAGTTTTAAAAGTTATGAATTTACTCTAAATTTTATAAATTGAATAAAATATATTCTAGTTCCAGAATAGTGACGAGATGTGATGCCGACTATTTCTAGACTGCAGCAAACTCTCTCCAACCAATTCTGGTTACGTCCCCTACAGCGAGATGATATTCCACGTTCCTACATGAAGGCTAGTCCGCTTTGGATGTTGATGTCCTTTCGCTGTCTCTGTACAATTGCCAGGTCACACCTCACACTGCAATTAAAACTCCTCCGGTCAATGGGGAGTTGACCATTTTTCATAGCTCCCAATTTATTCTTACAGGTAAGAAATTTGTAAATTTCTTACCTGTCATGTTTATTGTCTTGATTTTGTTTGTTCGACTATTTCCCGTTCTCGATATCCTTTGATGATCCAACATCGCTACTGTAAAGAAACAGGCCTCCGTGACTCTCTTCCGTTTTTCGTCAATTGTACATCTGCCGTTGGAGTCATCGGAGTGATTATAAAAATTCTAGTAGGCGTTGGACTTCGTCAGGGTTTCATTTGTCTCAACTTTTTTCCTTGTTTACATGGACAAAATTTCGAGAAGGGCTGCTCTACCGGATGTCGGTCGTCAGTTTGGTTCTATCAGGATACCATCTCTGCTTTTTAAATATGATGTTGTATTGTTGTCTTCTTGTTCTGAGGACTTACAATGCCTGCTATATCGATTTACGATGTAATGTTATGCCTCAGGGATGTTAATTAATATCTCAAATACTGTCTCTATGTGTTTGTCTTGAATTCAGGTGTCAATGTAAACCTGGATTGGAGAATATGTTCTTCCTAATGTGGATGATTTAGATATCTTAGGATATTGTTTTCGAGAGACGGCATAAACATCAGGGAGTTTGAGAAGCTCATCAGTTTAGCTTACGCATAAATGCGTTCTTTGTACAGGTCTGTCGTTCTAATTACCATATATCTTAATATATGGTAATTAGCTTTGGGGTTTGACCGAAATGATAAGATATTGGATACAGGCGACCGAAATGAGTTCTTTCGCGGTGTGTCCCGTTTCAGCCTTAGAGATAAGGTTTGGAATTCGGTCATCCAGGATGAACTCGGATTAAATACACTGCTTCTCCAGATCGAAGAAAGTCAGTTGAGGTGGCTAGTACATAATTTGAGAATGTCTAAGAATTGCCTCTTTCGGAGAGTTTTCCAGGTCAGACTTTCTATAAAGAGACATCGATACCTGTGTTGAAATCAAATCTCGAAAACGGCCAAAGAACGAATTGTTCTATCTGAAAGAAAACTCTTGTCTGTCGCTCATGATCGCAATGTCTGGGGTAGCTTAACTCTTACTCTGCCTCAACTACTCCGACCATTGGTTGACAAGAAAATCTTTTGTTACATTTTTTCTGTCAAATAATTGTTGTTGAATCGAAATATTTACATTTATTCATTTATTATATAACTAATAAATAATTAAATTTTATAGGTTGAATAAATTATTTTCATACATTTTTAAAATTGTGATGACTCTTTTATTCTGCACGATACTTTAATCCTATAATTTAGGATTAAAGCTTAGGCCAATAGCTCTATGAAACATTTTATAATTGGTGGACCTAATCAGCTATTGATTCAATACATACGTTTCAGGTTTCGGTCTTTTTAATGTTGGCCGACGATCATTCAACTCGTCTGCTTTTATTAGCAATTAGATTTAATGAAAGACTCGTCTTCATTTTGAAAATTTAATTGAAATTATTTCTGATTTAAAATTACATCAGCGTTGGTATGGGAAAGATTTACCTTCAATTAGAATACCTGCGATTATGACTGCATATACATCTTTGCCGTCATTGAAAATTTTAATTTAGATTTTAATTTTTTAAGGTAATTAGTTTTTTTTCTGTTCGTTAGTTTCTTGTATTTTATTTTAATTACCAAACACGAACAAATAACAACTTAACTGCTGTTGGCTTAGGATTGAAGCAACGTGTAGAACATGAAATATTCTACACGTTGCTTCATTTATTAGTTAACAGCAGTTGGCTTTATATTTGTTCTTTCTTTGTAAGTGCCCTTACCAAATCACCTGAGTTACAATCTTTCAAATTACAAACATATCTTGAAAGGCAGCACACGATTTGTCTACAATCCACAAAATACCGTTATTTGTATTCAAGATTAATGAGATTAAATAATGTTATTGAAAATGGAGAGATTTGTAAAAGACAATATTGCATTGAGAATAATAAAATATATCCGTTAATAAAAAGAGCATCAGCGTTTCTATTAGCTAAACATATTAGTGGTAACGCGCTAACATACACATTCAATTGAATTGAGCTATCTTTGGAGCTGAGTTCATTCAAAATGTCCCTAATGCATTAATGAAAATATAATAAAAATTCCAATACGATTTAAGGTCATTCAATTTGGTGAAAATATCTTTTTCTGATCTATCCAAATATGAATTAGCCAGTGTGGGGCCTAATAATGATCCCATTGCTTTACCATCAATTTGGTCAAACATGTTGCCTCTAATTTATTGCCAAACGGCATATACGATGCGATTATAGGTCGGAAACATATTAGATTTATAGATTTTAGGTAGCAAATGCATTAAACATAATGTAACTCAAGTTGAACGAATCTTTTGAAATTGATCTTTACTTTAACATTTTTCTTAGTTAACGAATAAATTTGTTAAATTTAGTCTCGTTTGAAACCTTAGGATTAGCTAATATTTTTTAATTTTGATAAAAATTAAAGAGATTTACCCCGTTCTTATTATGATCATTCATATATACGGCGTCCGCAGTACGTCGTATATATTCAGATGCTTTAGCATTTAGTATTTCTTGTCATTTGTCGGATTATATGCTTGCAACAAGTTTAGCGTTTTTAGCTAGTCACGACGTCTTGATACGGTATTTCTCTGTCCTAGATATTGGCATTGCAATCTACCTGATCGTTTCTAAAGCTGCTGAAATGATGCTTAGTGATGTAAAATACCTCTGTACGATAGCAATTCTCTATGGGTACTTTGCCCGCTTGGTGCTCTTATTGTAAATGAACGTGCTCACGACAGATCGGTGGAATTGATGGGATCTAATGTATGCTTCTTTACTTTTAAAATGTCCATTTGGAAATTGAAAGGAGCTTGTCTTGGATTGAATATTACATGGGATACTATTAATGATACAGGTCAAGTGCAAGGAATTTGACTAGTTTTGACAATAGTTTGATCTACATGTAAAGAATTTTTTATTATTTGTTTGATTTTAAAATCCTTAAATACTCAAACTATTCTCAAACCCAGTAAATAAAAATTAAATTTATTTTCAATAGTTCAACGGGACAATCTGTCAACACGAAGAATATTTGATTGTATCACTTATACATTTAATAGATCTAGTCATATTTTGTGAGTTCTCCTCACTAGTGCCAATTATTATCTCTATATAGATTTTAAATTCTTTTTTACCAATTCAGTCCTTAATCTTTTATGCTCATTTTTATTACAGATCACTTTTATTTTAAAATCAAATTACCCGGTCCTTTAAAATACCATTCTGACCCCGCAATTCGCTTAGTCCCATTTTCATCCTCGAAATCAACAAGTGCTCTAAGCCGAAGAGCTTGATTGAACAGAACAGCAGTCATTTTACTCGGTCCCTTAATAAACATTATGATTAGCTAAAGTACATTACGAATACCTGTTGTAAAGTTTCTCCTGGATAAAGTGGAAAAGGTTCCCTTGTGAATCGATATTCCTTATCTCCATGATGCAATTTTGCTTGTCCAAATTGATCAACCACTACTTCACCAGTTTTATCGTCTATTCTAACTGGATTAGAAATTACACAGTAACAAAATGGAGGAATTGCAATCATTGGCAACGGTTTTTTCTGGACGATTTTCTCGTGTTCTTGTCTTACAAGCACTTGAGGTCCAATTTCAACTCTAGACACGTTAGTATTGTTATCGAGGACATGAACATAGTGACTTGGATCTAGTCGATATTTCACTTGATCAGGCATCTAGGGTTAATAACGTACTCCAAACAATGCTTTGTTGCTATAATGCCTTTAAAATAAAAAAAATATAAATTAGAGTTTAATAAATTAAAAATCTTATTTGTTCATAAATGTAAATTGCAGTTCTGACTAAATTATCAACAAGATTAAATGTCACGACTTACTTTAAGAAATAAAATAAGTTCACAAATAAGTTCTAATGTTTACTGAATTTGATAATTAAGTTCTTTAGTATTCGACAAATTCTTTAGATCAGATCAGCTAACTGAGTCTGCGTAACAAGTACAAAATAATTTACAATTAACTTGTTACACTAAAATTTAAAATTCATTTAATTTAAAAATTAAGTTAATTAGTTAATTTTAAAGTTAAGAATACAACTGTTGAATAAAATAATCGATTATTATAATATTAACTTATATTTAAATACCACAATATGTATATAATTTAGATGTAATCTGAATATTTAACTCAGATAAACCAAATTAAATAGTATTTAATTTGGTTTATCTAAGCCAAGTTAATCTGCTCCTAAATTAAAATAAATATAGACTAATAAAATATGATTACGAACCAGTAAGTTTTACTATACAGTTTCGATTTTGTGATGCGAAAGATATTATTATACAGCTAATAATTTTATATTACTTAATAATTTATATAATTTATATTTTGATTTTGTCAATGTTTTAATGTATGTGTTTGTAATATATAATTGAATAATTTTTTTATTAATGCTAAATTGTTTATTATTTAATAAATTTTATTAAATTATGATATTGTGAATTATATGATATGGTGAATCATATATAACATATTATATATGATATCTTATATCTTATATAAGATATCGTGAATTATATATAATAGTAGTGCACAGATGTGCTGAGTAAACAACGGTCCATAATTTCTTTCGAAATACGGCATTTATACTAAATGGTGTTGCTTGATAGACTGGACTTCGATTCACGACTTTCAATCACCATGTCACTTCTAGACGACCTGGACCGTTGTTTACTTAGCACATCTGTGCACTACTATTATACATGCCGTATCCATTAAGGATCCAACGAGTGCAACGACAATTCAGCAACAACCTCTGCCTAGTGTTTAAGGATGGTCCGCACAGCAATTCGATCTGGTAAAGAGCGTAAGCCTCAGACAATTAAGCAAAGTGTCGGAAACGCCTTTATTCACAATGTCACACAGGCAACCGAAACGACCAGTGTGTACCTCATTCTACTGATGAGTGTTGCCGGGTACTCATCATTTCGATGCTGAAGTGGTCGTCTAGAAGTGACATGGTGACTTGAAAGTCGTGAATCGAAGTCCAGTCTATCAAGCAACACCATTTAGTATATATAATTATGATATTGTGAATCATATGATACTATGCAAATTGTGAATCACGATAATGATCACTTTGGTGTTCTTGACTAGTTTAAGATCGGTTCGGCCGCATGCCCAAAAATCGATCTGCGTCTTGTGGTTTCCACTGGAGTACGTGACTAGGTGAGAGTTTCGTTTGGCGAAGAAAGTATTGCACAGTGCAAGGTCTTGTGCTTGCGCCCAGTCAAGGATCCTTGTTCCATCTTCATTTAGAGTTCCGATACCCAGGCCACCGTGGTTTCGTTGGAACGAAGGATGTTCGGAGCTGACATGGCCGTTTAGGTCTCCGCCTACGAAAACAATTTCATCTTCCTTGACAGATTGGGTCGCGTCACTGAGTCTTTGCCAAAAATCGTCCTTTTCTTCGCCGGAGCAACCTTGTTGAGGAGCATATGCTGAGATTATTACTACTCTGCGTGTTTTGATATCTAACGCGGCTAACATAATGCGGTCTGAGTTTCGTTGTATCGCTGTAATGGATTGTTGCAAGTGCTCAGATAATATGATCCCGACTCCATTTCGTCCTTTGATAGTGCCGTGGTAATAAAGCTTATACCCATCGCCGATCTCTTTCGCTTTGTAACCTTTCCATTTAGTTTCCTGGACAACTGCAATATCGACATTGCGTTGTTTGAGGTTGGCAGCAAATTCTCTGCTTTTTCCGGTTAGTGTACCGATGTTTAGTGACATTAGACGTAGGTTTCGAGGTTGGACTTGCTTCTTTATCCGACTTCGTCCGTGAGTCGGTAACCCTTTGATATTTGTCACGTCATGCGGGATATGGCGCGCGTCGCTTGCAGGGGACGCCCTAGTAACGTAGTTTGAGGTTTGTAGACTTTTCATTTTGTTTGTGGTTGGAGCGGAATTTTTACGAGTGGATGCCCTTCCTAGCCTCAACCCTCCTCCTTTTTCATCCGGGCTTGGGACCGGCATTGGCGGAGTGATGATGAATTATACACTTTACTAATGATTTACTTTACTCATTATTAGTATACGTTTAGCTACTCTGTTGTGTTTAGACAAAAAATTACAACGCAATGGTTTCTCTTCAGATCATAATTTTCAATATCAATCTAATTTATAAAAATTACTTCAAATGATTATACTACAATCTATAGAAATTGTCTTTTACTTAATTTAATATTCTTAATTGATTTATTTCGAATATTTTACCAAATGTTCACATTTAATTTTCATTTTAATTTTGATGAAAATAAATATATAGACACGAGTAAATTTATAGCTTTATGAATTTATAGCTTTAAATTCATAAAGTTATATTTTCACCGAAAATAAAACAAATAAAGTTCGACCCGAATGAAATTCTCAACGATTGAATTTTTGCAATGAATTGTTATATTATATTATATATTATGTTATATTATATTATTTTATTTTATTTTATATTATGTTATATTATATATACTTATACATTAAATTTTGATCCGTTAAGAGTACACTTGAAAACAAAGGTCAATGATGTCGAATTATATTAAGTCAATCAACAAAATGTAATTTTTGAAAGCTAATCAAGATTATGTCAATATTATTTTATGTAAGTGTTTTACAATTTTGAATTATTTCTTAAAAGAAAACTTATATCATTGATAAATTAATATTTTATTATTAATTAAATTAATATTAAAATTTGGCATTTTTTATATAACATATGTGTTATCTTAATTAGTATTTAGGCCAGTATTTAAATCTAGGTTAACTTAAATGGCCAGTATTTTGAACTACATTGAAATACAGAAAATCAGATAAATTTCATTTTGTTTATGGCCCAATCAACTCTTTAGCAACTCATTTGAAATGGATACATTTGGGTTGTCGAGAACATGTAAAATTTGGATTTGTTTATTAATAAAATTCAATCGCATAACTACAAAAGTTGTTGCTTTTCAATAACAATGTATACGCCTTTGTTTAATTAGTCAACGAATCAATAAATAGGTATATTAATTTCTTATTCCCGTATTGGCAAAAAATCATTAATAATACGAACACATTCACAAATTGAATAAAAAATTAATAATGATTTTTTTAAATTTCCACAAATTATAAAAGCACTAATTGAAAATACCGAGTGTGAGTTTAAAATACTTTTAAATGAGTGTCGTAGCAACAGCATTGTGTTGATATCTGTTGTTTTGGAAATATCACATAATTTTGCAACAGAGGAGAAACTACTTCATAAAATATCTTTACTGGAAAATTGCAAACTATATACGTAGCAAACATTCAATGACACGTTCACATATAGAAACAG